>LPNX010140399.1:0-37293 GCA_001517045.1 Pseudotsuga menziesii | reverse complement strand
ACACACACACACATCCCTATGTCTCCCCTTACCAGTAGCACCCCCTAACCTATCTCTCTAACACACACACACACACATCCCTATGTATCCCCTTACCACTAACATCCCCTAACCTATGTCTCTGACACAGACACACACATCCATATGTCTCCCCTTACTACTAACAACTCCTAACCTATCTCTCTCTCTCATACACACATCCCTATGTATCCCCTTACAACTAACACCCTCTGACCTATCTCTTTCACACACACACATCCCTTAATTTTTAAAACAATATAGTTAGGTTGAAGAGAGGGAGGTTGTTAAGGTGCAAAGAGTAAGGGAGTGCTTGTTAATCCCCCCTAAACATTGAATGATCCCATAGTCTTGAAACTACCTTCTTAATTTCTCCTAAACACTATTGGATTAAAACGCGCACCCATTTTATGTGATCAAAATGTGCCCCCATTTTTGTTAACAATAACGTGTGTGTGTTTTGTCTTAGTATAAACAACACCAGTCCCTGTCCAAGAAACACTCTATCATATTCCACACAGGTTTCACAATCCATGCACAAATTTAGGTTGCAGACAATGCATTAATTCTCTTCTTCACCATATTATCACACAAAATTTTGTTTTTCACATCAATCATCTCCATCACAAGTGTCTAAGTATTGCTTGGAGCATGATATACATTGAGGACCAAGAAATAAAGAATTAATTAAGCAAGAAATAAACCAAGATTATGGAATTTCCCATTGAAGAGCACCATAGAGCATCTCCACCATTGTTTTTGTTGCAATTGAGGAGCTAGCAAAGGGAACATTAACTTGGCCATTGTGGTGGAGTATGTAGACACAATTGAGAAAGAAAGAAACCAAGCTTGGGGAATTTCCCATTGAGTAGCACCATAGAGCTTCTCTACCCTTAACTTTCTTGCAATTGAGGAGCTACCAAAGGAAACATTAACTTTGTCATTGTGGTGGAGTATGTAGACACAATTGAGGAAGAAAGAAACCAAGCTTGGGGAATTTTCCATTGAAGAGTATTTAGACACAATTGAGAAATAAAGAAACCAAATTTGGGGTGTCTCCCATTGGAGAGTACCATTGAGGAGATAGAAAACGAAACCTTCCTCCCAATATTCCCCTTAATTTGAGTATTTAGACACAATTGAGCAAGAAAGAAACCAAGCTTGGGTAACCTCCCATTGAGGAGCACCATATATCATTGATCATTGTGGTGATGGGAAAATCACGCAATTGAGCAAGAAAATCAGCAAGGAGGAGGATACCCAATGAAATCCTTGAAGAAATTAGAGAGAAGAAAAGAAATGACATCACCAATTGAAGACGATGTATGGAAACTCAACCAATTCTAGTTGTTGAGGATGCCACAGTTATTCCTACCAATCCACATTAAGAAAGACGAAATCATTTGGTTGAGGGGCCTTTGGTCTCCATATTGGTAGAAGCATGAGCACTGCATAGCACTGATCAAGGATTAAAATGTAGGTGCACATCAAGGCCACCTGAAACCTTTGCATATTTAATTGGATGTGGCTATACAAGTGACGAATTTAGAGAGACGTTGAATCCTGAATGTATGCTCAAAGAAGACAATGCTGTTCACACCACCAATGAGGATTTCCAATTTCCATTGTCTGACCGATGAGAAGACATAGGAGGACATGAAGCTGATGTTCAAATGCCAAACCCGATAGGTGATATGGTACAGGGTGCAGTCAACCTCCCTACCTCCATTAGCAACTTCATGCCGAAGAACTCCAAAACGTATATAGATGAATGAAATTATCATTTGTTCATTTGAAGGTACGTTGTCTAAACGCAGGATTGCATATCAATCTCAACAGATTCTTGTCAACTATTTTGATTCTAAATGTGATGGAGATAAATGTAGATTATTTATATCGTTGTTAAAATCTAGGTCTATGACTGTTTTTAGGAAAATCTTAAGGATAAATATGATAAATAGTTATGAATGAAGTTTTCATGTTTTCAAAAGTTTAGTAGATGCATTTAGTACTATTGGGAAGAAATCTTGTTCAAAGGATTGCAATGCATCTCGTCGTGTGTTGTCACAATCAATTCTGAACAAAAGCACTAGGGCCCTTTGCCTTCTTAATCCTACATACAAACTTATAGGATTGGGTATCAAAGAACTCTGTAAGTATTGTTCTAGAAGAGAACAACTTGACTCTGGTCAAACAGATGTCTAGCGCTTCATTGGCAGGTTTCCATGCATCGATATTAAGATCATTGATGCGATACTAGTGCAGGAGTTTTGCGTGACAATAGTAGACCCTCATCCAACCAAAAATATGTACTAAAATTGATCAAGGGTTCAAGAGATCATGAACCCCACATTAAACATTTTTTTGACATGACACAAACAAAATTATATGAGAGATTTAGGTGTGAACATAATGAACTTAACTTGGGCCAAATATCCTTTGAGAAATAAAAACCATGGTATGTTAAAATAAAAACAACTCATAACACATTTTGTTGTCAATATCACATTGAGTACGATTATTATTATGGCACATATTTACATATATTGCGTGTATTTCATAACAATCTTGTGCATGAATGCTCAACTACATTTCTACTGACATCATCTAGAGACTTTATTCATATCATTTTGTGTAGAAGGACAGAAGGTTGCACATTTTATCAAAGGCCTTGCATAGATGGGACATGCCCAAGGTGTGGTGGAATGGAGTTTTTGGACAAATGTGTACATGTGACCGATGATCATGAACTTGGGAGACATGAAGTGAACTTGCAGTCATTCAAATATGTCACATATGATATCAGTGGAGGGAACGAAAGAAAAAAATAAAGTTGGTGACCTCTTAGGCTAGTAACGAGTTCTTGAATAGTATTTTTTTCTTCATGTACTGCTACTTCATATATGTAACAACCTATTGATCTGTTGATCTACTAGGTATTGGTTTACAACTTCATGGAGGAATTATTTGAAAATACACAACAATATGTAAAGTATGTACATTTCGATCGTTGGCAAGATGAGCAGTTTAGAATGTGTAGGGATACACTTCACATTGGAATTATATTATCTGTGGTCGATTTTGCAGAAAAATACTCTTTTCAACCACCAAACAAGATTCACAGTTAATATTATCAGTCAGACCAGGCCAACATAATGGTCCATATCACCTATAGACATGGGGTAGATAGTACTGAAGAGAAAAGGGTTATATTGAAGGAGTGTCACTTTTACATAAGTGATGATACGTGTCATGACTTGGATTTTGTACAACGCAGCGAGTCAATTGTTCTACAATCACTTGGAGGATAAAAATATATAGATGGAACAACATTAGATTTGGTCTGATGGTTGTGCGGGGAAATTCAAAGATTCCCATGTCTTCCAATGGTTGTGTATTCTGCACAAGAGGCACAAGCTGCCACATATTTGGAACTATTTTGAGACCGAACATAGAAAATGTGGACATGATGGAGAAAGTGCATGCATAAATACTATATTACGTAGGCAAGAGATGAAATTCACAACTATTTCACTAATCTGAGATGCAAATACCATTGTTGCATGGTGTTCTTCAATGATGGAAAGGGGGCCATAAGGAAAGAAGAACAATCATCTCAAAAAGCACATGTACATAGATATTTTTGGGAGGTGGTAAATGTAGATCAATAACACCTATATGAGTGGAATACCGTCCAAGGAAATCATGCATTACATTCAGTTAGAATGATAGACAATGCTATAGTTGAAATGTGGACACTCAAACTATCTTCTTTTTGTTATCCAAGTAGTAGTGGTGATTGGGACAATTGTGAATCCACAAATTGGGTTAACAGTTTGGATCATGTATCACTCCCCAATGGTCGACAAATAACTACAGAATTATCCCAGTTGGAGGAAGTCTAGTTGAGTATTTCACATGACTATGACCACATTTCATATCTCATACAACCAGGTTCAACTATTATGTTGATAACTTTGAAATGTTTGACAACTAGTTGTGTTTAGTTAGCTGACTCCTAGGTCAACACTTTATTTTATGCATGGCACATATACGCAGTGAATTACTCGAGAGGAAATGAATCACACACTGACTACTAGCTAGAAAGTTGCTTGGATGGAAAGCGAACTCTAATTGTCTCATTAACTGACTCTGAGGGAAATGATTTTCCAATTGGGTCAATGGTTATCAAAGGAGAATATTTGACACAAGTTTCCCATGCACGATAGAAAAAAGGTTATGTATTTGAATATTATAGAGCAATTGGCACAAAGCTCCAATTGCAAACAATGCCAAGGAAGAACTCATCAAAGTCATGATATGTGTTGCCTTACTCCGAGCACGAGCGGATAAAGGATACCATTTCTATTAGAGGTGATCTTGATGGTATAGTTGAATGACCACAGGTAGGTAGTCAGGTATTTTGGTTTCATGGTCTCATTGATTATTTACAACTTGACATATTGATCACTTGATAAATTGATAAATTGAATAGACTTCTACAACTTGATAAATTGCATAAGCTTTATCATTGATTTGTTGTACTATATTCATACTTACATGGCTCACGCCATATAATCCAAGACAATTATCTAGCACTCTATCTAGGATATGTCTATTGCATCTGCCTTGAATCTCAAATTTGGTCCTATAAGGACATCTCCTTGAATCAGATAATTTATTTCTCCACAGGAGCCTTGTAGTTAAGTATTGGTAATCCTAGCCTAATAACCATGTCCAATCCTAGATTACAAAGCCTATATCTAATCCTAGTAAATATAGTTTACACCGTAAACCATCATTCTCATTCTAAACAATAGAAACCCTGGTTTGGATCCTAGAGGTAGGAATTATGTTCCCCAGGTAGGGATTCAACTGGTGTCCCTGAAATCCTATAGGAAGTGGGCTTCAACGTGCCATAGAATGATGCCTATGGCTTATATTGACAAATCATCAACTTCGTTGGATTAAGGAAATCAAAATAGTGGTAGGGGTGGCCCTCTACTCTAGGTCCATGGACAAGGGATCATGTTTTAGATTAATTTTGAAAAATAGGGTTTTTCTTAGTAAGGGAATGTGAAATTTTTGCACATAGGGGTAACCTTTGAAAGTTCCTTGACTATTAATGTGTGGCTAGCATTCACACATGGAACCTACCTAAAAATTCTTGCATGACCCACTGGAACCTCTTTTTGATGAACAATTTCCATTCTATGCCCTAGGTAGGGATTCAACAGGTGTCCCTGAAAGCCTGTAGGAGGTGGGATTCCACGTTATATAGAATAAGGGTTGTGGCTTGGATCAAAAAATTGTTGAATCCGTTGGATTCAATACATAGGGATAGTGTTAGGGGTTTCCCTCTACTTGGGATCCATGGAAAAGGGATCCTTTTTATGTCAATTTTGGAAACTAGAGTTTTTGTGAGTAAGGGAATGTGAAATTTTTGAACATAGGTGACAAATTTTAAAATTCCTTGATTGTGAACATGTGGCTAGTTCTCTCGCATAGAACCTACCTAAACACACTTGCATGGCCCACCGAAATCCCATTTTGATGAATAGTTTCCATTCTATGCCCCGTGTATAGATTCAACAGGTGTCCCTAAAAGACCGTAGGAGGTTGGATTCAACATACCATAGAATGATGGTCGTGGTTCGTATCAAAGAAACATTGAATTCATTGGATTTAGGACATTGGGATAGTGCTAGTGGTGGCCCTCTACCATGGGTCCATGGACAAGGGATCAATTTTTATGTCAATTTTGGAAACTAGGGTTCTTCTCAGTAAGGGAATGCGATGTTTTTGCACATAGGGATCAACTTTGTGAATTTATCGACCATGAACATGTGGATAGAATTCCCACATAAAAACTTGCACGACCCATTGGAACCTTGTTCTGATGCATGGTTTCCATTCTATACCCCATGTAGGGATTCAACATGTGTCCCTCAAATCCTGTAGGAGGTGGGATTCAACGTGCCATAGAAGGATGGTCATGGCTCGTATCGATGAACCGCCAACTTGGTTGGATTTAGGACATCGGGATAGTGCTAGGGGTGGCCCTCTACTCTTGTTCCATGGACAAGGGATCATTTTGTAGGTAAATTTTGGAAACTGGGGTTTTTCTTAGTAAGGGAATGTGAAATTTTTGCACATAGGGGCCAAATTTGCAAATTCCTCGACCATGAACATGTGGCTAGCGTTCCCACATGGAAAATCCCTAAAAAAACTTGAGTGACCCACAAGAACCCATTTTTGATGCACAATCTCCATTCTATGCCTCACATAGGGATTCAACAAGTGTCCCTGAAAGTGTGCAGGAGGTGGGATTCAACGTGCCATAGAATGATGATCATGGATCGGATCGACCATCCGTTGACTCTGTTGGATTCAGGACATCAGTATGGTTCTAGGGGTAGCCCTGTTCTCTAGTTCCATGGACAAGGGATTTTGTTTTAGGTCAATTTCTGAAACTAGGGTTTTGCTTAGTAAGGGAATGTGGAATTTTTTCACATAGGGGTTAGATTTACAAATTCATCGACTATGAACATGTGGCTATAGTTACCATAAGGTACCTCCTTAAACATGCTTTCATGACCCACCAAAACGCCATTTTGATGCACGGTTTCAATTCTATGCCCCATGTATGGGTTCAACAGGTGTCCTCGAAATCCTGTAGGAGGTGGGCTTCAACGTGCCACAAAATGATGAATGTGGATTGGATTGACAAACCATTGAATCCGTTGGATTTTGTACATCGAGATAGTGCTATGAGTGGTCCTCTACTCTGGGCCGATGGATAAGGGATCCTATTTTAGGTAAATTTTGGAAACTAGGGTTTTGCTCAGTAAGGGAATGTGAAATTATTGCACATAGGGGCCAGCTTTGTAAATTCCTTGACCCTAAACATGTTGTTAGTGCTCCCACATGTAACCTTCCTAAACATGCTATCATGACCCATTGGAACCCCTTTTTGATGCATGGTTTACATTCTATTCCCTAGGTAGGGATTTAACAGGTGTCCCTGAAATCCTGTAGGAGGTGGGATTAAACATATATGCTGATGGTTTGTGTTTAATCGACACCATAGAGAAGAAATGATACCCATAATAGGGTGCAATGCAGAATTCGAAAGAAGTATTAATCGATATATGTTTAAAGGTGAGTGTAGATATTCCCCTCTTGAAAAAATATTTGTTGCAAACTATTATTCCATGTGTAGATGTTGAGAGTTCTGTTACGTATTGTGAGGTCTTGAACTTGACTTATTTCCCATCATTCTCAAGCAAGAAATATTCTTTGTTTGTGTTTTCATCAAGGCGAAAGGAGTTGTCAATATCTATGTGGAGGTGAATTGATCTTAGGAACTTATATAATCTGTGAGACTAGAAATTCAAAAAAAAGTTGTTTCCATATTAATTTATCCTGGTCATCCAAGATATGTGAGCATTTGAACGATGAAACACAGGAGGAGACAATTCCATTACATTAGTAACCATGTAATGGAACATGTTTATGTTTAGAAACAAGTGGCCAACCTATTACGCCATTATTACAAAATATATATCTTCACACTACGAATGTTTCAAATAATACTCCATAAACATAAATTTATAAAACAAGATTCGGAATAATACTTCTCCAATCAATTTAAACTATAATGAAATCATATATAATTTTCATCTCTTCCAAAGTTTTTCCTTGAGGTGATTCATCAAATTCCATGTACATTAAAAAACTAATAAAATAATGTGTAGGATATAATCATAACCATAATTTTGAATCAACCTTAGACTCAGATACTTTTAGGTTTGATGTGTATCCCATGTATTCGTTAGATGAAAGAAATTATGCCAAACACCAATTTCATTTATGTAAACCACATAGGTGCATCACTTAGGTGTGTCAACTTTGTGCATCCTTTAAAATTTTGTTAGGTTGTTATGTGGGTAAGGTGCTTTTGTATTCCACTTAGTTGGATAAGTTGCTTAGTTGTGATGGGTGCTTATGTGTGTTAGGTATGTTCCATATTTTTGAATATAATTTAACATTTTTAATTTAATATTGTATATGCAATTGGATCATGGTAAAAAAAAAACTACATTTTTTTCATTACGTGATATTGTATTTGTGCATTGTTCTCAAATTTGTAACTGATATCTCCATGCAATCATAAAATCTATCAAAAATTGGGAACATTACACATAGAAAAATTCTTGTACACACGTGTATAATCACACTTAAAAGACTAAACCATGAAGATATCAAGAGCCTTGATATGCAATATTTTTTATATCATGAAATTTATAATACAAAAATAGAAGGCCCTTATATGACCTGTCAATGTACATGTATCAAAGACATATTTGATGTACATGCAAACAAAATCACTTCTATCCTAGACCATGCCCCTATACTTTAACTTCCTCTTGTACATAAAAATACATATTTGTCTTGGACTAACACATCAAAACTATAACTTTCTCTTTTTTTTCCAACCCTGATGCTTGTTTTCTCTATCCACGACCACTATGCATCTTTCGTGACTGCAAATCAATGACAATATTTCTTGATCAAGTAACTAAACTAGTACTGTCCAACAATAAAAAAAATTGAAATTTAAAATATGACTCAATTATACATAAAAAAACACTCACTACATCCATCTGAGCTATAAATGCCTCTCATGTTCTCCTCCTTGCAGATAGTCTCTCTACAATGATTCTCTATGAATAAAAAAATGTCAATTATCTCAACAATTATCAACATATACATGAATGAGAAAGTACTAATCAATTATGTAAAAAATGAGCATCTCATTGAAAAAAAATGTTCTTGGGAATGAGACCGGGTTTCTTCAATAGAAAGAGTAGATGTAGGTTGAACATCAACCTTGGTCACATTCACTAATTGTCCAAGGTGTGGCTACATTCACCAAATGATAAAATAGTTAGACATTGTGCATGTCCTTAGACAATACAAATGAATTGTAAAATTAAAAATATTCAAGTAGATGTACCTCTATGTGACTTATCCGTATTGTAGATACAACATTGACTGCAACATAAACAACCCCACTAAGGTCTGGCATGGATGACTCTACATCCTGATGCTATAAACATGCAAAGATAACATTAAGAAAAACTAGTTGTGAAGTGAATTCAAAGATAACTAGAAACTTCCATTGGAAGTGTGTACATTACCATGGAATGAGTAGGTTGATTGTCATGAACATCCACTCTTTTTAAGGAAGAGGGTCATCTAGTGTAGACAACTCGGTTATCTAAATTTGGACTATGGGGAGATCAAAACAAAGATGGTGCTGGAATTTGCGATGATGTCTGCAGTCATAAAGTGTTACCATAGTTAGAAATGGAATTGAATGGATGGAATAATATGTATTGAAAAAATAACATGTTGTAATATAATTACCCCTTCCTCAGATATATCTCCCCCATGGGAGGGATCACTGCCAACAATTTATTGCCCCTCTTTAGATCTAGATAAAATTTGCAACTTTAAAAATTATAAATATTAGCAATCTATAAAGGAGTGTACAGTAAGAAATTTAAATAATTTGAACAAGATCCAGTCATTAACCATGTACCTACATTCTTTAGGTAATCATAAATTCCACCTTTGAGTAATTTGTTGAGATCAATGTCTCCAACATCCAGTTCTAAATGGGGTTCGTGCAACTCAAAAATTGTAAATATTAGATAATTTAACAAATTAATGAATATTAACACATGCGTTAACAAAATGATATGTATTAAAAAAATGACACATGTTGAAATTTTACCTTGGAGTTGGTTGTTTGGGCCTCAAATTCAACCACACCGGGTGCACTACCACTCCCCTGAGAGACATCAATATCCTGCAAGAGTAAACATTGAATATATTATGAATATTTTAGTATGTGTACAATATGGAAAATTAAAAATTAAACAAGAATAGAGTTTTAACAATGTCCTTATTTGAGCACCAGTCATTGTAGAGGTACCATGTGTTAGTCCAGGACCATAACAGGATTGATCACACATTGTGCTCACACGTGCTTCACTCTGGGGCACATGGGATGTCAGTTTATCCCCACGAATATATGGTACTCTACCACCAGAAGCTTGTGGTTGTACCCCACTAGAGGAAGAGGGCCCTACCTGGTCAATAGTTGTGGTGTGTCGGGAAACCATCTCAACTAGAGTAAGAAATTCCTCCTATGTATGGGTAACCATATCATGTGCAGGAGGGATGTCTGGCCTCGGTAGTTGATCATGGAGTGGAGGTATCTATAGATTGGAATCTATATGCCTAGGATTGAGTCAGTTTTGTGGAATCCCCCTACCAACTCCCTTGAAACCGAACATGTCAAAATAGTTGATATTTTTCCCCATCCCAAACTCTGCATACATCTTCTCGAGGAAGTACAATGGTACTTCCCTATTTTTTTGTGGGGGGATATCAAAAACCATGTACCATATGTCCATCTAATGGTATCTAATGGGTGGATAGATGCACCACTCAATCGAAATATGTGGCATGATTCTCTTTGGAATGTCATCTGTACCAGGCACTCTAAACAATGTATATATGTGCTATTTGGTTAGTTTTAGCTTATTTATCTCATTGTAGCTCAAACCATTGGCATATTCTCATCCTTTTGTTTCCTTGTAAGATGCGATGCTATACAAGGAATCATTCTATCTTGCGATCGTATCAACTATTGTCAGCAATGATGCTCACAAGGAGTGGCGAAGCTCATCTCTGCTCCTCTAGGCAGAACCAATCTCTCTAAGATGACCAATAACCTTAATATCTCCACATTGTCATCCATAGTAGCCACTACAACCATAAATACAACTAAAATATCATTAGAAAAATAAACACATGATATAATGACATCTGTAAGCAATGAAAAGTGTAAAACTAATGTACGACAAATAACAACATAAACTAAATTTATTATTCAATTTTTAAAATTGATCTTGAATTTTACAGTAAAGAATAAACATTTAAATTTTTTTTCATTTTAAATTTATGTCGTAAATTCAAGTATTAATTCCAATTTCCATATGCATGTGCACATAAAATTTCCTATGTGCATATGTTGATTGGGAATCTCCTCTAGCTTATTTTAAGGCTTGTATTATGAAGTTTCATCGAAATTTTGAGGTGTTAACTAATGTCCTTGTAGGATCAACTCCCATATTGCAGGTGGAGGCAAGGGCTAGAACCTGGAAGAGGCAACATAATGTGTTATTGATGAATAAAATCCTAGTATAGGAAAGGATTTTGTTAGATATGTAATTATTTGTTGTACCATGATGGTTTTTGGACTCCAAATTCCATTTACCAGATCTTTGTTTATATGTAATTTGGTGCATGTATGGTTTCCGCTTGATGTTATTTTCATTGGATTCTATCATGTATGATACTATGCGATTCGAATGTAATCAAACACATCAACCTCCCTATGTAGCCTAATGTTTGTAGAGCCTATTGTTAAACTCTGTTGTCTTGACCTGAACCAAAAAGTAACCTTCACTCAAGACGAAATATTTTTTAAGCATGGGAAGCTTCTATACCTTACTTTAACACTTGGATTAGAAATTTTCATGTCACATGTACCGCAATTTTGTAAAATAATGTTATTTGTTTTAATTTGATTCCTAAGAAATTATGTTAAATTTAATGCTAAGTAGGAACTCATGACTTAGCAGAGTCAAAATATGTGGAATGTAATTGTGAATATTTTATTTTTAATAAATAAAAAGTGGAGACAACAGCTTGGGAGAGCTATTAATAAGAGTGTTACTAGTCAAACTGGTGGGAGGAACTAGGTGGATAACAAAAGACAAGTGGCAGCATCCTCAAACACTTCCTATGTTGAAGGTGGAAACTTCCCTACGTTTGGGGTCATGAGCCCCCAATAAAGTGGGATCAGAGGAGGTGGCCCAATTAATGACAACTAACCCAAAAAAACCTAGGCAATCTTTTAAAAAGTACCCAATGTAGAGAGCTGAGGCTGCTCAGATATTTTCCAAGACAAGAATCATTCAGGTGGAATGCACTTCAAGGAATTCATTGGGAAATAGGGAAAACTGTAAGGAAGGTATTTGAGAGATAAACTGTAGTAACTTGATCTGATACAACTTGCTAGCTGAGAGATTTGACTGACAAGTTTATGACTGGTATTGAGTCGCAGGACTAGTACTTGATTATTTGCTGCACCTAGTTCTAGCTAAGGGGAACAAAGCAAGCTCGGGGGTCCTGAGGAGTCGCTATTTGAGCACTCTCCAGGAGTTTGTAGGGAGGAACAGCCTCCCACTGCTCTGGTCGACCAATCTTTAAGAACATGTTCTGCTATTTATTAATTTCTGTGTTATTATCTGTGTGTGATTGAATGATGCATTTGCAGTTTATGATGTAAAACTCAGAAGATATAATATCTTAGTTTGTTAGTAGTGAAATTATTCTTAATGACAAACAAACCCTACCTGTGTTTTTCCCCATTTGGAGTAATCCAGATCGTACTCTAGCACAGGTGGTGTATTGAAATGAAGACAATATGATATAAATTTAAAATAAGATGCTAGCTTGATTATGAGAATGATTTCTTTTAATTGTTATGAGAAGAAACAATATTATGTGCAACGAGTAGGGTTAGACCTAGACTGTGAATGTTAGATTATTAGTAAAGGGAAAATAAGCTAAATCAATATATTAACAGTAATATGTTTAGGTAGATAAACATTACTCTATACATCTTTCATTTATGTAGTCTTATTATTTATTTTGTAACCAAAAGAAAAGAATATGTTAGTTAAAATAGAGTAGGGTTAGACTAAATAAAAATTCTTTTCAACTCTACAGTTTATTTCTTCGAGCTTAGGATAATTAACTACTGTATGTATAGCAACAAAAATGTGAGTAAGAATAGCTAAACCTTGATTTAATTCTACATATAAACTAGTTAGTTTCAGAATTTACTTAGTTTTCAGGATTTACTTATGGTTGTTATTGTAATTAATTCATTCATTTTTATCTAGCTAAGCTTAAACAAAATCTACAGCTACTAACCTATCTTTTATATAATGTTAACAAATACTACAATATATTTTACACGATAAAACATAGATAGTTGTTATTTATTTTATTTTATATTATAACATAAACAGGATAATATAGAATACAAAAGGTACTTCTATAAATTATTTAGTGTAGAAAGTATAAGAATACAACAATAAAATACTATCTTATTATATATCTATAAATAGACAAAAAATAAAGATAATATATATAATTACACTATAATAAATATTAAGTAATACACATTTTACACTTAAAAGATGTTACTATCACTTACACAAATACAACTGCAAGAATATTAAATTACATAAATTGTGAAAGTAAACAAATACAAACAATATTTATAACCTTATTAGAACAGAGTGAGTCAAGGTAAGTTCATATAAAAACATTATACAGTTACCCTGAATAATTTACAGGTTATGAATTAAATATATTAACTTGCAGGAATCCAAGTATCAGAACATAGATATGCTCGATTCACCGAGCTTAAATAACCATTTACACAATATAAATAATAATCAAATAAAATTACAATATTTCTTGTAAACTAAAGATAACTTAAAGAGAGAGTAAATAATTTTCATATCCCCAAGTTAGGGTAAAACCCTAATATATCAAAATGTACAACAGAAATAATAAACTGAAAGAGTCTAACTCCTTTTAATGCCTCACGGCTTCAAACAAAAATTATAGAGTATGGCTTCTTCAGCCTTTCTTTCATTTACATATATATACACAGTAAGAAGAACACAAACCAAAATTTACAGTTATGGCCTAAGCCGGAAACCCCGCATAAAGCAAGGGTTTTTAACATCAACTAAAAATAGCAAACCAAATAACCCAGGTAAACCAAAACCACGAGGGTTTTGCAAGCCACGGTGACCAACCAACAAATGTCCCATAAGCGACCGGACAAGGAAGAACTGCCATGGGGTATCCAAGGCTTACCCGTGATCAAGCAGTTGCCATAGCCTCACACCAACCATGTAGAGGGACAGGTCGATACCTGTGAACTACAAAGAACAATAATATTAATACCTTGTTTCAAAAATAAACAGTTGTGTAATAAAAACAAATCTGCAAAGATAACGAATATGAAATAACAATTCTTACCTAGAATTTCACTGAAGCGCGACCACCCACAAGCAGTAGAGAAACCACCAAAGTGAGGAGGATTAAACCCTTCATCTCCTGCAAGAAAGAAGGAGTTTACTAACACAGCAAACAACCATCAATGACTGAGAATAGGAACAAGAAGCCCAACAAGTAAATACGCTTGGGTCGTCACTTTATTTCCACCCAAATAAACTACTCTGCGGTGAAACCTTATGCACCAGCAACCATGGAAATGCAAGACCACGACTTTCATTACCAGGCCAAGGAGGAAGGAAATTTTTTACAGTCGGAAGATTTGGGATTGAGCTAGCCACGATGGTGAAATCTTGGAGAAAGAACCACTAACCTATGCCGAAGCAACAAACAATTTTGTGACAACACTTCTATATTGTACGTTCTCGGTGAGCTCACGAGGTGCAAAACAAGTAGGAAGACTACCAACAATGAGATGCAAGTGACAGTGCAGAAAAAAACATAGTAGCAGAGCAGCCGGAGGCCCTAAGGCGACGGAGGGAATGTCAAAGCTAGGGTTTGAGACTTCCTTTTTAACCTCACAACAAATGGCTACGATGAGTCCACGTAGAAAACTAATTATTTGCATGCAGTGGGTAAGAACTATATAGTTCCGGTGAACAATCATTCAACTGATTTCTCATCCAAATCATGCAATGGGAAACGTTTCTACAAGGTTCTTTAATCTTGATTGTCAACCTAGTCTTCACGTTGTAAGATCAAACCAAAGAAACCTTAGAACAAAGGATAGGATTATATCATAGCCTGGATTTATTCCAATGCACGACCTAGCACTTTATACATGTAAAGGAAGCGTATAATATAAGTTTATAAAACTTAGATCAAGGTTAAACCATAGTTTAATTATGGCGCGCTCCATTTCATGACCTTTTTCTCTATGTTTTGCAAAATAATTGTAATATCCCTCGCATACCCTAGATATTCTATAGTTATGAATATTGATTGTACTTGTTTCTGGTGAGGAGCTCAATCCCAAGGCCCCACCAGAAACATAACCACCATGTTTGTATAAGTTAAAATTAACTAAGCAGGAAAAACAATGAATCCATTTAACCGGTGGCTAATGAGAACCTACAAGGGATAAAATGAATAGTTGGGGAGCCACGTTCATGCCATAACCTTATGCATCGCTTCAATCATGATAGTAATTAGGGAAGAGATTTCCCACTTCACAAATGAAGAACGCTTATCATGACTAGGACACCCTAGCTTAGTAGTTAACCCAACTAAGAACATGGGGCTAAGATGACTGACGGGTTGTTCCATCAGGGGGAACATTGACCACTATAGGAAAATCAAAGAAAAGTATAAAAAGTTTCCTCAAATAATCTAAGCCTTAGGTGTCAACCTAAGTAGTCGTGAGCAAGATGATCCCTTGGTTAGCGGATAGTAAATCGGTATGACCCTCCTTTCTATGTCTTCGGTTTATCCTTACTAAGGGCGAGGCGGGTGTTTCTCGCATAAACGAGATAATGACTTATGACAGAGTACGGTTAATTATATATTAACAATAAGGAATGCTTATACTAAAGAAAATAATCCCTTATAAAAGAAACTTACGATTATCATGATAAGGACATTATTATTTTGAAAATTGGGTTTTACTCACTCTTCCAAAAAGGTACCTTCATGAGTACGCAACAATTTTAATCTTTATACCGGTATATTTATTAAAATGAATTATTTTATTGGTTTCCATTAAAGAAAAAGACTTGCTAGTCTGGACGCATTCCCCAAAAAGAGCTGCTTGACACCAAAATGTGAGGAGACTTGTCTCAGCAAATTAGTGGCAGAATTACTGCCTCGATTTGTGGGACGCTTGGGCGCATCCTAAGGGAAAGAGACCATTGATCTTAGTTGATAAATAGATTATGAAATTCATTGGGAGGGGTGCACTGGGGATGAAGGGAAAATTCCCAGCTCTGCATCTCATTAGTAGGCACGGGGACTTCACTTAGTGAACCTCTCACATAGCACGTGCGATCATGGGATATTAAATAATACCCTTAATTTCTAGAGATATTGACCCAAACTCTTTTTGTTGAAACCCCCTCCCAATACTTAAAACCTCCTCCCCAGCCCTTTTTATACCTCAATCCTTATTAACCACCCTACCCACCCCCACCTTAAACCCCTCATCCCCCTAATACTTGCAATATATTGGTCCATTTTTTTATCTTTTTAAAACCCACAATATGAACTAACCTGATATGATATTGGTCAAAAATTGAAGCCCCCGTGTTAGTAGGTTTCTGATTTGTTTGAAGAAAACCGTGAGGAGGGAAAACGAGAAGTTGAAGATACAGCGTGGATTTCCTTATTGCGCCTTCAAGGATTCCAAGAAAAATACTTGGTACCAAATCGAGTCGTATTGTTCATGTTTGGCATATGCTTGCTGTTTTCACCTGAAACTTGTGTCTTGCCTGAGTTACCTATGCACTCTGATTTACCCACATGTTTTTTGAGTTCGGAGCCCCAAAATATGCGGTGTATCTTCACCCTGGTATGCATCAACGTCTGTGTTTATTTTAATCAGATCTCGACTGAGTAGCTTCATTTTTTTTTGTGCCTGTTCGCTATGCGTTAGAGTTGGAATAAAAAAGAATTATATTTTTTTCTTTTACGAATAACGATCTTGATAAGCTTGGTAGGGTTCACGCGGCCCCTTTACTGGTTTCATTTTCTCCTGGTAAAACACCAGATTCGCTAGCTTCAAAAGGGGTATGCATTTGATTGTGTTGATGCTAATAAATTCAGATTCCTAGCTCTAGAATGGGTTATAAGATAAAACAATAGATGCTGAAATTTTAAAATTCTATGGTCGTTACCTTTGAGTACTTCAAGCTGCGTTGGGTTCAGCTAGCATAGATACTGAACTAAGTGTTTCATTCACACTGATAATTGGGATTTGCTCCTTGTTGATGATAGAGAATGAATTTATCTCGATTATGTTCTCTATCCATTCAAATGAGGTACACAATGAATTTAACACATAAAATTCATATTAGTTATATTCCAGAATATATCTAAGTACAAGATTTTCCTATGTTAATGAAGATATTAAGAATAGGAACAATTCAGAGGGCTTTCATGTTTGTTGTTTTCATTGAGCCGCTAGTTTGGGGCGTATAATTATTGTATAATAACATTTTGGGGGATATGGGAATAGACACTAGCTCTCTTTCCAGTTTGGTTAGGATCCCTGTGGTTTCCTAGAGGGACGATAATGCAGTCCTTGATAATCTACTCATTAATGAAGCCCAATCCCTACGTTATTTTAATGCTTACATGTATCTAAATGTTATGACTTGGCCATGTTGTCTAAGCAACATATTATTCTTTAAATAAGCGTTTAGATTGGTTGTTAGAGACCTTATAAGCTAAGGGAAAGGCATTGCAGTAAGGCTATTTGGAATTAGAGATATATGTGGAAAGGCTGCAGTATTGGAATTGCATATTTGTAACCTGGTTGGAATACTTAATGAAAAAAAATCCGGACAGTTTGGTCTGGATTATCTTTGGTGGATGTAACCCCAAGGTTGCGGTGAACCAGGTGAATATGGTTGTCTCATTTGTGTTATTTTGTTGTGCTGGTTTATTTCTTTGTTTACATGATGATAATGTTATACAGTATAAAGGCTTATTGGTGGAAAAAGTTACTAAACATATTTTTGGAGACATTTTTCAGAGGCATCTTTTTCGGAAGCACATTATTCTAATGATTTAAAGTTTAATAAATAATAAAAATAAAGAAAAAGTTTTACCCACTTTATCAAACTCCGCCGGTATCAGAGCACTGAGCACTGAGGTTGCGCCACTAGGGCCTATTTGGCTCAAAAGGATCCTACAAATTTATTTTTTTTAAGAAATTAATGAACAAGTTTTCTTGAGATGACAGGAACCATACATCTCATAGAGAGATGCACCAAAATGATGATACATATTAGCTGAACTCGTAGCTATGCAAGAGCAATTGGGACAACCTCTGAAAATTTCAACCACATGGCTCATTGTTGTCACCACATCAATGTCAGGCCCAAATGTAAGTATCTTGTTATTTATTTTATTACTTCCAAATATCTTTTTTACGAAGTGCTAAGAGCATTCCTTCACCTCCATTAAGTTGCGCAAGTAAAAGTTATAGTGAGGTATAGATGAACTCTTAGTAGATGAAATATCATGGTCGTTTTTATTACCAATATATAGTGTTAACCTATCTTCTTAAGTGTTTTGGGCTTCTGAAATCTCTAGAATGGATGTTAATTTTTTCTTTTAACGGCAGCCAGAGCCCAGAAAAATACTTGTGCATCTAAAACATGAATCTCTATTATGAAGCACGAAGAAAAGGCCTAAATTATTCCTATCTTATGGGCAATTGAGAAGAGGCTATCAATATTGCATTAGCAGTAGCTTCTACTATCGATGATGTGGTATTGTGCATGTTATTCTTTTTATGGATTATGGTAGGGAAGAGTATATTTTAGGGTTTACCGCCTCCACACTTTCTGCTGGCAAGACTGTCGTTGATGAGCATCGAGCCTCTGATTAACCCCTTAATCGACCTCAGAAACCACTGGATGAAATTAAAAATACCTAAACAAGAACAGAAATAAAGAACAACATAAATCAGTCAATCTTTCTTTTCACAAGGACCGCGTGGAAGAACGATCGATCGATCGAATTGTTGCCGTCATTATTTTTGGTTGGTGAGATTCCAACCCGTGATCTGTCCGACCTATTTATTTCAATTTTCTGTCTTCTGCATGGAGGTTTTGTTTTTGTAATTTTCAAATAGGGGAACGGGGAATAGAAGACGTAGGAGGAAAAAGAAAAAAGAAAAAAGAGTTCAATGCACAAGATTTCCACTCTTCCGGTGTGATGAAGGAAGTTGCATGGTCTTGCGGTCGTCTCTCTGAATTGTTGCAGCGTGTATCTCGATTTTTCTGTATAAAATTTCGCTTGACTCCTGCATTGTGCATAGCCGGTGATTGATGAAAGGCCGTCGTTCTTAGCCGGCGATGGATAAAAATGTAAAACATACCTGATCTTTAATCTATATACAGAGGACACACACACACTTAGAAATAATATAATGTTTTAAATGGTAGATGGAAAATTTCCATTGCATAAAAAGAAAGGAAACACATATAAAAATGGTTTTATTTGGATTCTACATATGGAATTAAAGGGAAACATCTTGAAAAAAGATTCGACCCTAGGAACTGGAACCCGTTCAAGCATTTACCATTGTCTTGCAATTCCGATGTGTTTCACTGTTTTTTTTCAAAGAATGCATGGAAATCGTTGTGTAGGGATTGACCCATATCCTAATCTATTTTTTCTGCAAGAATGCAAGGTGACCTATAGATCAGATCTTGATAACTATGTGCAGGGTAGATCTAATTTGTTTTGAAATTTGCAATCGTCGTCCATAGCCGGGCGATTGATTAAAGGGTATAAACATACCTAGTATTTAATAGACCTGAACTTGTTACATTTCCATTACGGGATCTAAATATTGATTGATGGAGGTTAAATGTGTACAATCCGGACATTGATAATATCGGTTGTGTAGCCTGGTTTGCATATAACGTTTTAAGAGAGAATCAGATCTATAAATCATAGTGTGTTGGGATCTGTAATGTGTGGCTGCGCGTTTTTTAACTCCGTGTTTTAAATTGTAGCAATTCCTACGATTTATATGTTACAAGTAGGTATGAATGTATGCATAAATATTTCTCTATGCAAATCATTTTATTGTCTGCGATTGGGTGTTATGAATAAGCCACCGTTGTGTTTTACCATGAGTCAATACTTGATTGTGAGTTCGGATTCAATCCAGTATTTTGTATTTACACTTTGGGATTTTGTTTTCTTTCTCTTAATTCACAAATCTGGAAGAAGTCCTAGGGGTGCATTGTATTCGTATTAGGAGCTAACCCTTGCCTACGCTAACCAATGCACAAACTGCATATAAAGCATTTTACCAAGTATAGTCGTACATATGCATTGTCTGTGATGAAATCGTAAGCATCTTCTAAAAGGGTAGGGTCTGAATACAAAGATCCGGTGTTGCAATGTACCATGTGGAGATTTCATATAAGCATTTTTACAAAGCATAAGGTTAAGTGCATGGATGGAAAAATATCAGTTAAATATTCCATCATACATTTCAGTCTATAAAATGATGCTACTAAATATTTTGGGAATTATTGTTTAAATACTCAATAAGTTAGTAGGAACTTGTACCTTATATTGAAGTTTGACGAAGGGCTTGATGGTGTTGATATTATGGTATGCAAGCTAATGGTAGCAATTAATGTTAGATGGAAGGGGTTATATGTTGGTTTAAAGTTGTAGCAGTGTTAGTATACAAATGTCTATTCATTCAAGAATCAATACTATGTTTAAACATTGCAAGGAGAATTAATTGAATAATATAGCCTCTTTTGTGCAAATTGATTTTGTGGGTTTGAGTGGTTTACAGCTTCAGTATCGCTCCCTAAATTGCTCTTAGTTGAAGGTGGTTTGAATAGCTGAGCGCGCCAACCATTATGATGGTATGGTAGGAAATGTCTAATAGCATTTCCAGACACCAACTTCATGGGGACAGCCTTACTAGTGATGTCCACGATTATCTCAGGTTTTGTTTTTAAATATTTATGAAAATGATGCGCATCTCAGTGGTTGAATTATTTTAATTATGGGTATTTTAAAAGGGGAAGTTTAACTACGATAGTTGTTTTAATTGGTCTTTTCGATTGGGATTTTTTGACCTTTATTGTGGTGAGGCTTATTGCACGCAATTTACTTTGTTAGAATTGCTAATAGTTTTTGGATGTTAGTCATTGCGGGACTCCTTCTTGATTTGGATTTCTGAACCTTGGTCATTGCAGCCAATTTACTTTTTACTAAATTTACATTCATTATTAGTTTTGGGATATTGCTAACACTCTACAACTAATCTGCTTGACATAAAATAAATGGTGGAGCTATGATAGAGCCTTTTTTGAGTGGCGTGGCCCTTCCCTTGGGTTGGTTTATTAATGTTTTCACCATTAGTTAAAGTAGAGTTAAAAGTAAGAAGTTGGTTTGCATAGAGGTAGCTCTAATTGAGATGGCATTTATTTAGTCTTTTATAGACTTATTGAGGCCCACAAGAATTCTATAATTTGTTTAAAGACTTGTAATATCTAGTTTAGATATAGTATATATAAAGTTGCAACACTGAGTGAACTTTTTATTCGGTTTTAATAAATTAAAGTAATGAGTGGTTGCATTACCAAAATTCTAAGGTTCTATGTGGTTTATTGTGAATGGTGTTGGTAAAGGTTTTGTGGCTTCTTGTAAATGCGTTCTTGTCAATTATGGTGCTAAAAGGCTCTTATCCAATGGATTAGAAATGAAGTAAGGCAAGACTTATGCTAAAAGTTTGATTTTCTTTGAGTTAATTAAATGATAAACTCACCACCTATGGAGTGATTGCAGGCATGGGAAAATTGTGGCCCTGAGTATTGCTAAAGCTCTAGGACCGTAATGAGTTAAGAAGATATGAGAGGGATCTCATGTGTATAAAGTTGTCACCACGAGGGAGTGGTGATGGAGGTAGTGGTTGAAAGCTACCTTTGTTTTTCCCCAGGCCAGCGAGGGACCACTTTGCATTCTGGGGATGCCTAGATGTAAGAAATTTTGGTTAAACCTCTTTTGCACACATTGAGAGGACTGTCACAAGAGTAGGGGACTCTATGAAGAGAATAACCTCTAGGCGCTATGGGGGTGTGCGAGAACGGAGGCGCCTCAGCTTGGTGAAGCACCCTGAATAGCACAAAAAGGAGATATGCCTAAGGGAGGGTATCATCCTTGTGTTGGGTGGCTTGAATTGGTACTTGGAGTACTATTAGCACTTGGTGTGCTTGGATGGAGGACGTCCAAAGAAAAGAACAATCCAGGAAAATGTATGTGCATTACAAGTAAATTTGTACCTATGAGGTAGTATGTTCATCTATTAACAGATAGAACTGACAGGTATATTGGAGCCATTGTGGATCATGGAAATTGTATAATTGGATTTCTACATTGTCTCAATGTTAATGCTAGTAGTCATGTTTTATTGATGTATAAATTGCATTATGGAAATTTTTTTTTTGGGTATTATGGCACCAATGAACACGAGGAAATTGCAAAGTGTTACAATGCAAAAGAATCAGTGGCTTTTGTTTAAATTGAATTGTGATTTGGACATGAATTACTAAATTGTAGTTATGAGGATGCAAAAGACCTACTAATTATGTTTCATAATGAATTGATTCTTACCTATGTAAAATTTGGGTAGACCCAATTTTATGTTTTAGGAAAACTGCAGGCCCTATGAACCTACAAGGATCAGAAAGGAAAATTAAAAGAGATCCGAGCAAGGCGAAGCAAGAAGAGATGACTCCAGAGAATAATAAAAGTTTTGTCAATGAAACCAGAAACACCGAGGACGGTGTTGTTTTTTTTAGGGGGAAATGATGTAATATCCCTCACATACCCTAGATATTCTATAGTTATGAATATTGATTGTACTTGTTTCTCGTGAGGAGCTCAAGGCCAAGGCCCCACCAAAAACATAATCGCCCTGTTTGTATAAGTTAAAATTAACTAAGCAGAAAAAACAATGACGCCATTTAACTGGTGGCTAATGAGAACCTACAAGGGATCAAATGAATAGTTGGGGATCCACGTTCATGCCATAACCTTATGCATCGCTTCAGTCATGATAGTAATTAGGGAAGAGATTTCCCACTTCACAAATCAAGAACTCTTATCATGACTAGGACACCCTAGCTTAGTAGTTAACCCAACTAAGAACATGGGGCTAAGATGACTAACGGATTGTTCCATCAGGGGGAACATCGATCACTATAGGAAAATCAAAGAAAAGTATAAAAAATCTCCTTAAATAATCTAAGCCTTAGGTGTCAACCTAATTAGTCGTGAGCAAGATGATCCCTTGGTTAGCGGATAGTAAATCGATATGACCCTCCTTTCTGTGTCTTCGGTTTACCCTTACTAAGGGCGAGGCGGGTGTTTATCGATTAAAGGAGATAATGACTCATGATGGAGTAAGGTTAATTATATATTAATAATAAGGAACGCTTATACTAAAGAAAATAATCCCTTATAAAAGAAACTTACGATTATCATGATAAGGACATTATTCTTTTGAAAATTGGGTTTTACTTACTCTTCCAAAAAGGTACCTTCATGAGTACGCAACAATTTTAATCTTTATACCGGTATATTTATTAAAATGAATTATTTTATTGGTTGCCATTAAAGAAAAAGACTCACTAGTCTGGACGCATGCCCCAAAAAGAGCTACTTGACAGCAAAATGTGAGGAGACTTGTCTCAGCAAATTAGTGGCAGAATTACTGCATGGATTTGCGGGACGCTTGGGCACACCCTAAGGGAAAGAGACCGTTGATCTTAGTTGATAAATATATTATAAAATTCATTGGGAGGGGTGCACTAGGGGCGAAGGGAAAATTCCCAGCTCTGCATCTCATTAGTAGGTTTCTGATTTGTTTGAAGAAAACCGTGAGGAGGGCGAATGAGAAGCTGAAGATACAGCATGGATTGCCTTATTGCGCCTCTGGGGATTCCAAGAAAAATACTTGGTACCAAATCGAGTCGTATTCTTCATTATGATGGTATGCATGTTTGGCATATGCTTGTTGTTTTCACCTGAAACTTGTTTCTTTCCCGAGTTACGTGTCCACTCTGATTTACCGACATGTTCCTTGAGTGTGGAGACCCAAAATATATGGTGTATCTTAACCCTGGTATGCATCAACGTCTATGTTTATTTTAATAAGATCTCGACAGAGTAGCTTCATTTTTTTTGTGCGTGTTCTCTATGCGTTAGAGTTGGAATAAAAAAGAGTTATATGTTTTTCTTTTACGAATAATGATCTTGATAAGCTTGGTAGGGTTCATGCGTCCCCTTTACTGGTTTCATTTTCTCCTGGTAAAACACCAGATTCGCTAGCTTCAAAAGGGGTATGCATTTGATTCTGTTGATGCTAATAAATTCAGATTCCTATCTCTATAATGGGTTATAAGATAAAACAATAGATGCTGAAATTTTAAAATTCTATGGTCGTTACCTTTGAGTACTCCAAGCTGCGTTGGGTTCGACTAGCATAGATACTGAGCTAAGTGTTTCATTCACACTCATAATTGGGGTTTTCTCCTTGTTGATGATGGAGAACGACTTTATGTTGATTATGTTCTCTATCCGTTCAAAAGAGGTAGACAATGAATTTAACACATAAAATCCATATTAGTTATATTCCAGAATATATCTAAGTACAAGATTTCCCTATGTTAATGAAGATATTAAGAATAGGAACAATTCAGAGAGCTTTCATGTTTGTTGTTTTCATTGAGCCGCTAGTTTGGGGCATATAATTATTGTATAATAACACTTTGGGGGAGATGGAAATAGACACTAGCTCTCTTTCCAGTTTGGTTAGGATCCCTGTGGTTTCCTAGAGGGACGATAATGCAGTCCTTGATAATCTAGTCATTAATGAAGCCCAATCCCTGCATTATTTTAGCACTTACATGTATCTAAATGTTATGACTTTGCCATGTTGTCTAAGCGACATCTTATTCTTTAACTAAGTGTTTAGATTGGTTGTTAGAGACCTTATAAGCTAAGGGAAAGGCCTTGCAGTAAGGCTATTTGGCATTAGAGATATATGTGGAAAGGCTGCAGTATTGGAACTGCATATTTGTAACCTGGTTTGAATACTTAATGAAAAAAAATCCGGACAGTTTGGTATAGATTATCTTTGCTGGATGTAACCCCAAGGTTGGGGTGAACCACGTGAATATGGTTGTCTCATTTGTGTTATTTTGTTGTGCTGGTTTATTTCTTTGTTTACATGATGATGATGTTATACAGTATAAGGGCTTATTGGTGGAAAAAGTTACTAAACATATTTTTGCAGACATTTTTCAGAAGCGCATTATTTGAATGGTTTAAAGTTTAATAAATAATAAAAATAAAGAAAAAGTTTTACCCACTTTATCCAACTCCGCCACAAGGTATTATGGGGACGTCACAATAATCTTTCCACACACTATTATAATGGTGGAAAGGGTTATGCCACTTATCATTAACTAAATATTCATCAATGTAAAAGTTATACCTTAAGACTTATCAAGGGCGGGGCCATTATTACTAACCATTATTATGCTAACATGATGTTTATTCTTTCAATTGTTATAGATCCATTAAGGATATGCCTTTTAATAACTATAAAAGGAAGTTTATAAAACCTATTCATGATAAGATATCCATCTTGGGAGAATAGCTCTAGTTATGCAATTGAGTATTTGTTGTATAAACCATTAAGTTTGTAAACAAGAGTGTTAAGCATCGTAGTAACTACCAGGCTTGACAATAGGTAAACTTTGACGAGTAATAACCATAACTAGGCCATATTTCACGCATAAGTCATGTGTAGAAGAATTTATTTCTTTCATACTAACTTTTTCTAATGGATAGCAATATGTAACGAAGAGATAATCCATTCAAACTGTCAAAGCTTTGGAAGTTAGAATAAAGGTATAAAAACTCTTATTTTTCTTGCGCATTAGTTTCATATTCCATGGGGTAATCAAATCTAGCATGACGTGAAAGGTTTATGTTCACATTTTAAGTTAGACTCTTAATGTAATAACACTGCCCTCCTTAGTCTGCATGCAAAGAAAGATTTAAGGAATTTACACACACGACGACTATGATAAACATCGAAGAGTTTAGTATGTAGTAAGAACTATAAATTACAACTACTAGAGAGAAGCAATTGTCACCCAATACTGATAGGACTGAATCTCGTTTCCTTGGAATTTTTAAAGGAATAATGATTTAATGGTTTTACCTCATAAAGCATTGAAATTGAATAGCATTTATATTCTTCTACTAAGCTATTATATTTGCAATGAAAATATATTTGTATGAGTAATGATTACTGACAAGCAACACCGAATCTTTCTTACCTGTAAATCTGTAAGAGCAGGTCAACTTTCTGTGTTAGCTCAAAAGCTAAGTAAGCCCAGAATACCAAGATAGTTCCACCTTGTGGTCGCAAAGAAAAACAAGTCATTAAACTGAAAAAAGAATTATTCTATAAGATAAACATAATCAAGTAGATAATTCAGATTATGAAATCATTAACATATAACTAATTAAAACAATTAGTTGACTGCATTAATGAATTTTATCTGTATTAAGAAGAAATTTAAATTTTTCGAAAATTATGGGGTTTTGACATGTTGTATCAGAGCACAAGGTTCAAACACTAGGCCTTGATGCAGTCCAACTAGCTTTCATAGAACAATAAAGTAAAATAATATGCTAACATATATTTTGTTTTATGTTAAGAACATAAAATTTTCTTTTTTTGAAGTTTAATAGGCAAGTATGGAAAAGCTGGGAGAGTATGCACAGGAGGAGTCTCCAGATACAGAAACAAGAAATTTTTCGAGAGAACCTATGTTAGAAGAGGGGACTGCCAACTCTTAGGAGCTGTTACAGACTGTAAAATATTTAGAAACTGAAATGGAGTTTGTAAAGAAAGAGGATGAAAGGATCCTAAAAGATCGGGAAGAATTGAACCAAATTTTAATAGAAAGGTTCCAAATTGAAGGAAGGAGTAGGAGATCATAATCTAAAGATGTCAATCATGAAAGAAAATCCAAAAAGATGAAGCTTGCAAAAAATGAAAGCGGTTCATCATCTGAAGGGTTTGGTGAACAACAAATTTACCATACTACTACTGACAGTAGTGAAGAGGATTTGTATGACAGAAAGAAGAAATACAGACCATATGAGGAAATTTCAGGGGAGTTTAAAAATAAAAAGCCCCCAACTTTTAATGGAGAGACTGAGAAGGGGGAGGAAGTAGAGTCCTTGTTGTCCACGATGAAGAAATACTTTCATATATATAATTACTCTAATCAGTTCAAGGCAAGGATGGCAATATATAACATCTCAGGAAAAGCTGACATATGATGGCAAGACCTGAAGAGAGTCAAGGGTATAAGAGAAAAATAAGTTAATTGGAGTACCTTTAAAAGGTATTTCAAAAAGAAATTTCTATCTGAGCAGTTTTTTGAGGAAAGAGCTAAAGAGTTTTATGAATTGAAGTTAGGTTCAATGACAATGAAGGATATGAATAGTAGATTCTTAAGTTTACTTAGGTATGTACCCTACCTAGTAGATGAGAAACCAAAAGTACAATGATTTCTTAGTTGTTTACCGTATCATATTAAGGACATAATTCAATATGATAACCTGAAGACTTTGGAGGAAGCTATGAGGAAGGCTAATTTTTGTTTTGAGCAAAATCAGAAGAAGGAAGGCTTAGCCAATTGGAAGGCTAAGAAAAATAACAATCATCCTGAATTCAAGAAGAAGAAATTTGTACCTCACAGGAATTTCAAGAATAAAAAGGCCAAAAATTATTCTAACAACAAAATTTCCCAGAGAAATAGGAATGGTATTTCCAACAATTCAAATAATTTTAAGGGCAAGGAAACTGCAAATAACCATGGAAATTTTACCAAGATTTTTGAACGTAAAGAGCTTGTTAAGTGCTAGGAATGTAATGGCCCACACTTTTCCTCGGTCTACCCAAACCCAAAAAAAATACTATCAGTAATATTCATACTGTACAGGAGGAGATGACCATTGGGGAACTAGCAAGGAGCATGCCCAAAATTAATGCGGCCTTGGAGAACTACCAAGCTAAATATTAGGCTTCCATGGTGGAAGTAGAAGGTATGATTAATCAGACCCTTGTAACCATTTTAATAGATCGAGGAGCTAGACTTAGTTATATTGCACGTCAGATAGTGGAAAAATGTAAGTTGTCTGTCGATAAGTTTGAGAATTCTTGTTTAGTTCAATTAGCCACCGAGGCTAAAAGAAAAGTAACTAGTTTTGTGAAAGAATTTGCTTTAGTTATGGATGAATTTAAAACTGTAGTTAAGCTTAATGTTTTGCCACTTGGCTCATATGATTTGCTGATTGGTATGGACTGGTTAGAACAACATAAAGTAATTTTAAACTGTTACGATAAAAATTTTACATGCATAAATAGTGATGAACAACCAGTAAGGGTTAAGGGTATTCCTAGAAAAACTATAGTAAGGTAGATCTCTTCCTTACAACTTAAAAGAGATGTTAGAAAATGATGTAAAGCCTATGCAGTAATTGTTATAGATGCGGAAGGTAAAACTAAAATAGATAAACTAAAAATAGAAAATATTCCTATTTTAAAAGAATATACTGATGTATTCCCAGAATAAAATCCAGGATTACATCCAAGGAGGGAATTGGATTTCACTATTGAGCTGATACCGAGTGCGGTACCTAGCTCAAAATCTCCTTATCGAATGAACATATTAGAACTTAATGAGTTAAAATCACAATTAAAAGAGTTAATTGATAAAAAGTACATTCGACCTACTGTGTCTCCCTGGGGGGCACCGGTCATCTTTGTTAAAAAGAAAGACGGAACTATGCAATTATGCATAGATTACCATCAGCTAAACAAGATGAATATTAAAAATAGATATTTGTTTCCCCGCATAGATGATCTATTTGATCAACTATGTGGAGATACGGTGTTTTCAAAGATAGATTTGAGGTCAGGATATCATCAAGTAAGAATTAAAAATGAAGATATCTTTAAGAAAGCCTTTAGAACAAGATATGGACACTACGAATTTATCGTAATGCCATTCGGGCTTACTAACGCCCCAGCTGTCTTTATGTGCTTAATGAACAATATAATGCATAAGTATTTAAATAAGTTTGTGGTCGTGTTTATCGACGACATCTTAATCTACTCTAAAACAGAAGAAGAACATAAATAACACCTAAAAATTGTTTTCCAAGAGTTGCGAGAACAAAAACTCTTTGAGAAGTTTAGTAAGTATAACTTCTTTAAGGATAAAACTCAGTATCTAGGTCACGTAGTGACTAAGGAAGGAATTTTTGTGGATCCTAAAAAAATCCGGGCAATCAAAGATTGGTTAGTTCCTAAAGATGTAACGAACGTTAGGTCATTCATGGGAATTACCGGTTATTACCGGAGGTTCATTGAAGAATTTTCAAGGATAGAAAATCTGATAACTTCCTTACAAAAGAAAGGAAATAAATTTGACTGGAACCTGAAGTGTGAAGAAAGATTTAAGAAATTAAAAACCTTATTGACTAGTGCACCTATTCTAAGAATAGCAGATCCTAATAAGGACTTCGTAGTATGCACTGATGCCTGTAATGATGGCTTAGGTGGTGTTCTAACTCAAGAAGGGCATGTCATTTCCTATGAGTCTAGAAAGTTAAAAATTCCTAAAAATAATTAGGCAACTTATGATCTAGAACTAACAACTGTTATACATGCCTTAAAAATGTGGTGACATCATTTAATTGGCAGAAAAATTATTTTAATGACTGATAATAAAGGACTGAAATATCTTCTAGATCAGCCTAATTTAAATGCTAGACAAGCTAGTGGTTAGCTTTCTTAAGCGAATATGACTTTGAAATCCAGCATATAAAGGGTAAGGAAAATAAGGTGGCTGATGCATTAAGCAGGAACGCAAAGTTGAACTTTACAATAGCAATTAGCACTTAAGTTTCAGATTTAAGTGATCAACTTAAAGAAGGGGTAAAACAAGATGAAATTTATCAGAAATTGCAAATTACAGCTAGGAAGAACCTATAGAAAGCTTAATAAAAGGTTACAGTTTAAATGACAATAAATTTTAATTATTTAAAGATAAACTGTATGTACCTAATGTACGTAAGCTTAATTTGTTAATTCTGGACAAAGTCCATAAAACACCGTATTTAGGACACCCAGGTTATCAAAAGACTATAACCATGCTAAGAAAATAATATTTTTGGCCAAATATGAAAGCTGCAGTAGCTGAATACATTGCAAGGTGTTTAGAATGTCAACAGGTGAAAACCAAACACCAACACCCAGCTGGTTTGCTACAACCTTTACCTATTCCTAGCTGGAAATGGGAAGTGATTAGCTTAGATTTTATTACTGGACTGCCTATAAATCAGAATTATAATGACTCTATTATGTTAGTGGTTGATAAGTTAAGCAAGGAAGCACATTTTATACCAATTAAAAATACTTACAAGGCTACCAATATAGCAGATATCTTCTTAAAGTAGATTTTTCAGTTACATGTAGTGCTGAAGGTTATAATCTCAGACAGAGATCCTAAGTTTACATTAAAATTTTGGAATTCCTCGTTTAAAGGATTAAATACAACATTGAATTTTAGTACTTCCTTCCATCCTCAAATAGATGGACAAACTGAAAGAGTAAATCAGGTACTGGAGGATTTATTGAAAATGTATGTGAAAGATCATCCAGGTAAGTGGGAAGATTATTTACATTTAGTAGAATTTGCATATAACAATAACTATCAGTTATCAGATAAATTTAGTCCATTTGAGATTTTATATGGATGAAAATGCAACACTCCTATCTCTTGGAATAATCCAGTAGATAGATTAGTGTTAGGTCCAGAATTGTTAAGAGAAATTGAGGAAATTTTGAAACAAGTGCAAGGAAATCTGAAGGTGGCACAGGATCGATAGAAAAGACAAGCAGACTTGAAAAGAACTCCAAAGGAGTTCCAGGTAGGTGAACATGTGTTCATCAAGGTAAGGCCCAAGAAAATCTCTCTAAGATTGGGGAGTTGTGCAAAGTTGGCACCATGTTATTGTGGTCCATTTGAAATTTTATCTAGGATTGGTCAAGTTGCTTACCAACTAGCATTACCACCTAAATTGAAAGTACATAATGTTTTTCATATCTCTGTTTTAAAGAAATATGTTCATGATGCTACTCATGTCGTTGATTGGAATGTTATACAGGTGGAACCAGAAGGAGAAATTATGGTGGAACCAGACTGTATCCTCAGGAGGAGGGAAATTACACTTCGAAACTGCATCATTGGACAAGTGAAGGTGCAATGGAAGCACCTTAGTCCTGAAGAGGCCACTTGGGAACTGCAAAGGAAGATGCTGGAAGCATACCCAAATCTATTCCAGGGGACTTTGGAGGATGAGGAATAAGTAACATCGAGGATGATGTTATATTTTAAGGGGGTGTTAATGTCACATACCCTAGTTTTGTAAAATAATGTTATTTGTTTTAATTTGATTTGTAAGACATTATGTTAAATTTAATGCTAAGTAGGAACTGATGACTCAGCAGAGTCAAAAGATGTGGAATGTAATACTGAATATTTTATTTTTAATAAATAAAAAGTGGAGACAACAGCTTGGGAGAGCAGTTAATAAGAATGTTACTGGTCAAACTGGTGGAAGGAACTAGGTGGAGAACAAAATACAAGTGGCAGCATCTTCAAACACTTCCTATGTTGCAGGTGGCAACTTCCCTACATTTGGGGTCATCATCCCACAAGAAAGTGGGATCAGAGCAGGTGGCTCAATTAATGACAACTAACCCAAAAAAGCCTAGGCAATCTTTGAAAAAGTACCCAATGTAGAGAGCTGAGTTTGCTTAGATATTTTCCAAGAGAAGAATCATTCAGGTGGAATGCACTTCAAGGAATTCATTGGGAAACAGGGAAAACTATAAGGAAGGTTTTTGAGAGATAAACTGCAATAACTTGATCTCATATAGCTTGCTAGCTGAGAGATTTGACTGACAAGTTCAGAACTGGTATTGAGTTTGTGGACTAGTACTTGATTATTTGCTACACCTAGTTCCAACCAGGGAGACCAGAGCAAGCTTGGGGGTCCTGAGGAGTCTCTATTTGAGCGCTCTCCATGAGTTGGTAGGGAGGAGCAGCCCCCCATTGCTGTTGTCGACCAAGCTTGAAGAATAGGTTCTGCTTTTTATTAATTCTTGTGTTATTATCTGTGTGTGATTGAATGATGCATTTGCAGTTTATGATGTAAAACTCAGAAGATAGAATATATTAGTTTGTTATTAATGAAATTATTCTTAATGAGAAACAAACCCTACCTGTGTTTTTCCCCATCTGGAGTAATCGAGATCGTACTCTAGCAGAGGTGGTGTATTGAAATGAATATAATATGGTATAAATTTAAAATAAGATGTTAGCTTGATTATGAGAATGATTTCTTTTAATTGTTATCAGAAGAGACAATATTCTGTACAAGGAGTAGGGATAGACCTAGACTATGAATGTCAGATTATCAGTAAATGGAAAAGAAGCTATATCAATATATTAACAGTAATATGTTTAGGTAGATAAACAGTACTCTATACAACATTCATTTCTGTAGTCTTATTATTTATTTTGTAACAAAAAGAAAAGAATATATTTGTTAAAATAGAGTAGGGTTATCCTAAATAAAAATGCTTTTCAACTCTACAATTTATTTCTTCCAGCTTAGGATAATTAACTACTATATGTATAGCAACAAAACTGTGAGTAAGAATAGCTACACCTTGATTTAATTCTATAGATAAACTAGTTAGTTTCAGAATTTACTTAGTTTTCAGAATTTACTTATTGCTGTTATTGTAATTAATTCATTCATTTTTATCTAGCTAATATTAAACAAAATCTACACCTACTAACATATCTTTTATAAAATGTTAACAAATACTACAATATATTTTACACGATAGAACATAGATAGTTGTTATTTCTTTTATTTTATAAATACTAATATTATAACATAAACAGGATAATATAGAATACAGAAGAAACTTCTATAAATTATTTACTGTAGAAAGTATAAGAATACAACAATAAAATACTATCTTATTATATATCTATGAATAGACAAAAAATAAAGATAACATATATAATTGTAGGGACAACATTACTTGCAGATAAAATAACATTTTATCTCACTATAATAAATATTAAGTAATACACATTTTACATTTAAAAGATGTAACTATCAGTTACACAAATACAACTGCAAGAATATTAAATTACATAAATTCTGAAAGTTAACAAATACAAACAATATTTATAACCTTATTAGAACAGAGTGAGTTAAGGTAAGTTCATATAAAAAAATTATACAGTTACCCTGAATAATTTATAGGTTATGAATTAAATATATTAACTTTGAGGACTCCAAGTAACAGAACATAGATATGCTCGATTCACCGAGCTTAAATAACCATTTACACAATATAAATAATAATCAAATAAAATTACAGTATTTCTTGTAAACTAAAGAAAACTTAAAGAGAGCGTAAATACTTTCATATTTCCAAGTTAGGGTAAAACCCTAATATATCAAAATGTACAACATAGATAATAAACTGAAAGAGTCTAATTCCTTTTAATTCCTCATGGCTTCAAACAAAAATTAAAGAGTATGGCTTGTTCAGCCTTTCTTTCGTTTACATATATATACACAGTAACAAGAACAAAAACCAAAATTTACAGTTACGGCCTAAACCGAAAACCCCGCATAAAGCAAGGGTTTTTACCATCAACTAAAAATAGCAAACCAAATAACCTAGGTAAACCAAAACCATGAGGGTTTTGTAGGCCACGACGACCAACCATGAAATGTTCCATAAGGGACCGGACAAGGAAGAACTGCCATGGGGTATCCAAGGCATACCCGTGAGCAAGCCGCCGCCACAGCTTCGCACCAACCACGCAGAGGGACAGATCGAAAGCTGTGAATAACAAAGAACGATAATATTAATACCTTGTTTCAAAAATAAACAACTGTGTAATAAAAACAAATCTGCAAATATAACGAAGATGAAATAGCAATTCTTACCTAGAATTTCACTGAAGCGTGACCACCCACAAGCAGTAGAGAAACCACCAAAGCGAGGAGGGTGAAACCCTTCATCTGCTGCTAGAAAGAAGGAGTTTACTAACACAGTAAACAACCATCAACAACTGAGAATAGGAACATCCCAACAAGTAAATATGCTTGGGTCGTCACTTTATTTCCAGCCAAAGAAACTACTCTGTGGTGAAACCTTATGCACCAGCAACCGTGGAAACGCAAGACCATGACTCTAATTACAAGGCCAAGGAGGAAGGAAACTTTTTACAGTCAAAAGATTCAGGATTGAGCTAGTCGTGATGGTGAAATCCTGGAGAAAGAACCACTAACCTATGCCCAAGCAACAAACAATTTTGTGACAGCACTTCTCTATTGTGCATTTGGGACGAGCTCACGAGGTGCAGAACAAGTAGGAAGACTACTAGCAACGAGATGCAAGTGACAGTGCAGACAAGAGCATAGTAGCAGAGTGGTCTGAGTCCCGAAGATGACGGAGGGAATGTCAAAGCTAGGGTTTGAGACTGCCTTTTTAACCTCACAACAAATTGCTATGACGAGTCCACGTAGACAACTAATTATTTTCATGTAGTGGGTAAGAATTGTATAATTCTGGTGAACAATCATTCAATTGATTTCTCATCCAAATCATGCGATGGGAGAAGTTTCTACAAGGTTCTTTAATCCCGATTGTCAACCCAGTCTTCACGCTGTAAGATCAAACCAAAGAAACCTTAGAACAAAGGATAGGATTATATCATAGCGTGGATTTAAACCAATGCACGACCTAGCACTTTATACATGTAAAGGAGGCGTATAATATAAGTTTATAAAACTTAGATAAAGGTTAAACCATAGTTTCATTATGGAGCGCTCCATTTCATGACCTTTTTCTCTATGCTTTGCAAAATAATCTTTCCACAAACTATTATAATGGTGGCAAGGATTATGCCACTTATCATTAGCTAAATATTCATCAATGTAAAATTTATAACTTAAGACTTATCAAGGGCAGGCCCATTATTACTAACCATTATTATACTAACATGATGTTTATTCTTTCAATGGTTATAAATCCATTAAGGATATGCCTTTTAATAACTAAAAAAGGAAGTTTATAAAACCTATTCATGATAAGATATCCATCTTGGGAGAATAGCTCTAGTTATGCAGTTGAGTATTTGTTGTAGAAACCATTAAGTTTGTAAACAAGAGTGTTAAGCATCATAGTAACTATTAGGCTTGATAATAGGTAACCTTTGACAAGTAATAAACATAACTGGGCCATATTTTATGCATAATTCATCTGTAGAATAATTTAGTTCTTTCATATTAACTTAGTCTAATGGATTGCAGTATGTAACGAAGAGATAATCCATTCAAACTATCAAAGCTTTGGAAGTTAGAATAAAGGTATAAAAACTCTTATTTTTCTTGTGCATTACTTTCATATTCCATGGGGTGATCAAATCTAGCATGACGTAAAAGGTTTATGTTCGCATTTTAAGTTAGACTCTAACGTAATAACACTGGCATCCTTAGTCTGCATGCAAAGAAAGATTTAAGCCATTTACACACACGACGACCATGATAAACATTGAAGAGTTTAGTACGCAATAAGAACTATAAATGACAACTACTAGAGAGAAGAAACTATCACCTAATACTGATAGGACTAAATCTTGTTTCCTTGGCATTTTTAAAGGAATAACGATTTAATGGTTTTACCTCATAAAGCATTGAAATTGAATAGCATTTATATTCTTCTATTGAGCTATTAAATTTGCAACAAACATATATCTGTATGCGTAATGATTACTGACAAGCAGCACTGGATCTTTCTTACCTGCAAATCTGTAAGAGTAGGTAAACTTTATGCGTTATCTCAAAAGCTAAGTAAGCCCAGAATACCAGGACAGTTCCACCTTGTGGTCGCAAAGAAAAACAAGTCATTAAACTGAAAAAAGAATTATTCTATAAGATAAACATAATCAAGTAGATAATTCATTCTATGAAATCATTAACATATAACTAATTAAAACAATTAGTTGACTGCATTAATGAAGTTTATCTGTATTATTTTTTTTTTAAAATTTTCGGAAATTATGGGGTTTTGACATTTCATCAAAACTATAAGGCATTTATTGATGTTCTTGGATGACTAACTTTGATATTTCAGATAAAGGAAATGGATTTACCATGTTCGTTTATGTATTTTAAGGAATATATGAATTCTACTTGATTTTTTTTAGTTGTATGCAAGCTTGCAATATAATTGACAAACTTTGCATATTTGTTAATTTTGGTTTGGATTCACAAGGATGCTTGTGAATATACATATGCAAATAGTGAAGTTGATTTGTTTTTTATGAGTTAATTCGGGTTTTGGTTTACATTGGGAATTTAAATTACTTATGCCATCTTGTAATGTACTTGACAAACTTTGCATATTTGTGAATTTTGGTATGGATTCACAAGGATGGTTGTAAATATGCATAACGAAATAGTGAAATTGATTTGTTTTTTATGAGCTAATTAAAGTTTTGGTTTCCATTGGGCATGGGAATTTTGGTATCGATTCACAAGGAAGCTTGTGAATATACATATGGAAATAGTCAAAGTGATTTGGTTTTTATGATTAAATTGGGGTTTTGGTTTCCTTTGGGCATATAAATTAAAAAAATTGGTTTAAATTCAAATTAGGGAAAATAAATTATTGAATATAGGGAAAATAGCATGAGAAGATTTGAATAAAATACGTCACAAGGAAGATATTGATCCTAAGGTGGATTTTCTTTCCTTTTTCTCACCTAAAACACATTCTCCCTAACTCGTTCTGCTCCGTCCAAGCTTGTTTCAGCGTGGCGTTGTGGAAAAAATGACGGGCTCGACCTGTTTTAACCATAAAATATGTTTTAGTAAATGGGAGCACATTTTTGCAAGGTAAAACATGGGAGGTATTTTTCTTTCTAAAATGAGGGAACGATTTTGTTAACTATACTAATTGGCATGCATGTTGGCAGCCTTGGGACTAGGCTTGGCAGTGTCGAGATTGCTTGGGATGATTTCTATTTTATCGATCAAGAGTACTTGACTTCACTCTACCAATTACATCTAAAAGGTCCCTCAACTTTGTGCACTCACCCTTAAGTTCTTGAAGTACACATTTTTGAACAATTA
>LPNX010140379.1:7560-61978 GCA_001517045.1 Pseudotsuga menziesii | reverse complement strand
AACATTAAAAGATATAAAGTGGTCCAAAGGGGCTAATGAGTCTGCAGCGGGACAAGGGAAGGCCATACAATGTGTGATTCACCTAGTGTGGTGAAATCCACTGTAACACATACAGTCAATCCCGCCTACGACTGTCCACCTGAGCATTGATTATATTGAGGTGACCTTAGTGGCCTGACCTAGGATATCGAGGGGGTGCTTTGCAGGGGTTATTTTGCAGGTGTCCCGGCTAGGTTGGAGTCGGACAGCATAGTCACTTTACACGTTGAAGCTAAGGGCCACAATAATTGGTTATGTAGCACCACTTGTTGTGTATGGGAGTCTCAAGCCTCTCCTAGGCGAGACATACCTGCTTCATTCGGGAGCTCACTTATCTGACCCTTGATTGCTTTTATTTGGATTTAGATTTTATTGGTGATTGCTCTGTGCACATTAGCTTGCCTAGGGTTTGCGTAGACAGAGAGTCTTTTGTATTTTTTGATTCATTGTGGATTCGGGTGTGGCTCCTTGCCGTTCTCGTCATTTAGCAAGACTTCCACCTTCTACATCTCCTCCTCCTTTAGGAGTGAGAAATAGACAATCCAGGAGGACTACTTTGCACATTGATTCACACACCATGGGAGACCATATAGAAGGTATTCCTGAACCACCTTCTCCCGTTCATGTGGAAGACGGGGAGTTTACTCCTAACTATGATCCTTCACCCGACTTGACTGAGTTAGGTCCTGTGATTTCTGAGATAGGAACCTTTCATGATATACCTACTTACTCTAGGGTTGATTCCCCATTGACGCATCACCGATATGGAATGCCGAAGGATGAGGAGACTCATTTTGAACCCGCCAACACTAGTTATGGTAGTTATGGTATGTCTGGTTTTCCCACACATGATTTGGCATTTCATGTCGAATCTGAGTTCAAGCCTAACACTATGCCTAGGGGCACTCTCATTCCTTACCATGCGGAGAGGTTTGGGAGCACTAGTCACATTGCACCTTCCATCCCGACAGTGGAAGCTACATAACATATTCCTCCTAGGTCTAGGGTTAGTGATCCTATTAGGATACCAGATCCGAGATGAGTGACTATAGGGAATAGTACGTACATAATTACATAGATCCCTTCATCCTCTATCCCTAGTTCTTCGAATGTTCACCCTCCACCTCTTCACGTGGTCCTTCAAGCTGGAACGTTGCTACGAGTTATGTCCATACTGTGGTTACTAGACCGGTTGTGTCTCAGCTTCATGCACCCTTTGTTGTTGCGGGAGGTCATGGTCATACTTCTAGAGGTCACATTCCTACTTCCAGAATCTATATTCCTACTTCCAGAGTGTATGTTCCTTCTTACAGAGTGTCTCATGGGACATCTCATGCGATGACTTATGGACCCTATTATGGGACGCAGTATGGACAGGGTTCTTCACCTTATGGGGGTGGGTATCAACAACCTGCCTACTCTCCAAATTACGGCTTTGTAGCTCCGAATAGTCAAGGCACACCACACTATGGTGCTTCCATGCCACCCTATACGGGTCAAACAGGAGGAGGGCACTATGGCTAAGGCCATGGTGGTAATCAGACCTATATGAATCAAAACTATCAGGGAGTGGTCCATCGGCCTCATCATCCTAGGCTCCCTTTCCTCGCAACGTTGAATCTTCCTGACTTGTCGAGATTTATGAACGATCCTATAGCTCATGACCCGACTTGTTCGGCTATCCCTACTAAGCTTCCCTCGGACATACCCAAGTTCGAGGGCAAACCGGGAGAGGATCTGAGTGAACATGTTACTACCTTTCACCTATGGTGCTCTTCAAATTCCTTACACCAGGACTCCATCCATTTAAGGTTGTTTCAATGCACCCTTACAGGGCCTGCTGTGAAATGGTATATAGAGCTACCTAGGGGGGCATTCGCTTTGTTCGATGACCTAGCGATGACTTTTCTTAACCACTTCTAGCTACTAGTGCGTTATGACGTTGGCACTGAACTCTTGTCGACATTTCAGTAGGATAAAGCCACACATATCTCGGATCATATCCAAGAGTGGTGTAGACGGAAGAGGTTAATTAAAGTCTTTATACCACCGGAATTCCTCCTTGAATGGTTCCTTAAGTCGTTATTGTCATATATAGCGAAGGATGTTTCTACATCTGGAGTGCAAAATGAGGAACAAGCCATTTTTAGGGCGCAGGAATTGGATTTGATTTATGCTCAGTCTGGTTTGTTATATGAGATCATTCCCAATGCTCCACGTTCTAGTTTCGATCCCAAAGTTAAACCTGGACCACATGTCGATGGCATTGTGGGGTGTGTGAGTGCTAAACCTATGGATTCAGTTGCAAAACAAGTTATTCAATTTTCAATAAACCAATCTGCTTCGGGACAAGCCACGACTTCATCTCAACTCGCCCAAACGGCGAGTGTACTTTCGGTGAAATCGTCGAACCAGAAGGGTAACCAGCAGCCTGGACGAAATAAAAAGAAGGGTAAGAATAATCGTAAGGGTGGGAATAGGAATGAGAATTCTAATAATAATGCCAAGAACGCCCGTAATGCTGGGGGGGACAAGCAAGCTAAACATAAGGTTAAATGCCCTTGCAAGTTGTGTAAGGACGATCACCTCAATTACTTGTGCCTTCGTATCGGTGAAGCCTTGAGATTCTTGGCACAGGGCCCAGCTGTGCTGACTAACCCTTTACCTCACAATCAAAATATGAACTCGAGGACCCATGATCAGTCTGGTGGTGATAAAGATCCACCGGAGGGTAGTGATCATGGTTGCATTAACATGGTACGTGCTGCGAAATTTGTGACCGGTGCGAAGGACTATGGTTCATCACAACCCAGCCCAGGAAAGGAACCTGATCCACCAAGGTCTCCTTTGCGTATTGAGAAACCTGTGGATAAACCTGAAGCTGCACCTCACATTTCTAAGGGATTCCTTAAGTGTTCAGGGCACAATCCTAATGCCCGAGCTGCCCAGAACTATTTAGTTGTTGAGGATTTGGGCCACACTCCTTGTGTGATGTCTGCATTGGAAGTGCTTCAGAGTTTTCCTTCGTAATGGAAGGCTTTGCTTTTATCCCTTGGTGTGAATGATGATGATTCTTACTATGTGATTAAATTTGAAACCATGGGACTTCAGCCTCGCTTGCATTACTATGTGTCTCTTTTGATTCACGTAGAATGTATTAATATGACCATCAAGCGCACTGTGATTGATGAAGGTGTTGCCGCTTCTGTGATGTATTTCTCATATTATAAGGGTTTAGGTTCCTAGGCACTGTCTAAATCAACAACCATGTTAACTGCGTTCGATGGGAGATCGTTTATGCCGCACGGGATCCTTCCTTCCCTTAAGGTCCGTTTGGGAGGGAAGACCATTACGATAGAGGTCGAGGTGGTTGATGCGCCCCTTGACTACAATATCTTGCTGGGTAGGAATTGGATGTACAATATGCAAGCCGTAGCTTCTTCCCTATTTCGCGTTGTATTCTTTCCATTTAATGGGAAGATAGTCACGATTGATCAAACGTCATTCAAGAAACTGTCAGTTACCACATCTTTGGGAGCTTCAATCCTGATCGTTGAGCACTCTCAGCCGGCAACTGGGAGTGTGGATGTAGGCATGTACCCATCCCTCATGGGAAGCTTTAGTTGTCATGCATCGATCCTTATGATAGGGTCTAGTTCTGGTGAGGCTTTGACATCTATGAGATCGATGTCTTTTCACACGAGTCATATGGAAGATCCTTGGATTCTTCCTACACTGAGTAATCCGAGTGAGCCCATTGTGACGGACGTGTCGTTGCCTACAACTATGGTAGCTTATCAAGCTAATATTGAGTGTGTTGCAGAGACCAGTCCTTCCTCTTCACGGACAAAGGAAGAGGACCCTTATGTGCTGTCAGCATGGGTAGTGCAGTCTTCTCACACGCACAACTTCCTTGATAGTTTTTTCCCTTTAGATGAAGTGATTATTGAGGCCATGTCAGGAGTTGAGCCACCATGGGAGGAACTCCATTATAGATCTTACTTTCTTCTCGAGCTTGACCACTTGGAGCATGAGGACTTTAGGGCAGTTCTTAGTGAGACAGTTGGTAGTCCTATGGTTCCATTAAGCTCTCCTGGTCCGATGGCTGATGGAAACATGTCAAACATATCTTCAACTATTCCTATCAATATCTCTCACGATCCTGGCAGGATAGAGAATGTCTATATTCCGGCAGAATGTTCCCATGCTGAGATTCAAGAATACACCAAGTTGTTTAAAGAATTCCATGATATATTTGTTTGGTCTTACGATGAAATGCCAGGTATCGACCCTCATATTGTCGAACACGAGATTAATACTTATCCCAACGCTAAGCCTGTTCGACAACACTTATGTGCGGTGAATCCAAGGAAAGCACCCACAATTAAGGCAGAGATAGAGAAACTGTTGAAAGCCAATTTTATCTATCCCATTCCCTTGACGGAGTGGGTTTCAAACCCCGTTCCGGTGGATAAGAAGTAGGGAGTGAAACGCATATGTACTGATTTCCGTGATTTGAATCATGCCTATGCTAAGGACAATTTCCCCACACCATTGATTAATTAGATTTTGGATGAGTGTGTGGGTAGCGAGGTTTTTTCCTTTATAGATGGTTTTTCTGGATATAATTAGATACAAGTTAAACCTGAGGACCAACATAAGGCTACATTTATTTGTCCTTGGGGAACTTTTGAATATCAAAAAATGCCTTTTGGCCTTAAGAATTCCAAAGTTATTTTTCAGCAGGAAATGACCTTGATCTTCCATGATCTCAAGTCGATTATCGAGGTATTTTTGGATGACCTTGCTGCTCATTCTCGTATGAGAATGCGGCATTCCTATCACTTGAGATTGGTATTCGAAAGATGCTGCCATTATTTGGTTAGGTTAAATCAACACAAGTGCATTGTTTGTGTGAAGTCAGGTCGCTTGTTAGGTTTCATCATTTCTAAAGAGGGTATAAGAGTCGACCCTTTGAAGGTTGAGGCAATACTGTAGTTGTCTCCCCTGAAAAATATTTGTCATCTTCAATGTTTGCAAGGCATGGAAAACTTCTTATGGAGATTTGTTGTCAATTTTTCCAATTTGACTAGAGGCTTCATGCATCTTTTGAAGAAGGACACCACCTTTTATTGGGATGAACGAGCCCAGGAGTCCTTTGATGTACTCAAGCAAGCCCTAGCATTGGTCCCAGTGATTACTCCCCCAGACTATAGCCATGAATTTCTACTTTATGTGGCTGCGTCCATGGAGACGATTGGTATGGTTTTCGTTCAAGAGGATGAGGAGCTCCAAGAGCATGTCATATACTATCTGAGCCAGAACCTTATTGACATAGAGATTCGTTATTCTCATGTTGTTCAATGGTTGAGACATTATATTCTCCTTCGCCAAACCTTGGTTGTAGCCCATGTCAATCCATTTCAGTTCATCCTCACTCGAAGGATGATTGGGGGAAAATATAATAAATGGATTTTCATCCTGCAAGAATTCAATCTCGATTTCGTTTCGGCAAAGTCAAAGAAATCGTTAATTTTTGCAGAGCTTATATCGGATTTCCCAAATGAGGGAGAGGAGTTGGTTTGTGAAGATACGTTTGTCAATGAACACATATTCTTAATCTCAACTTTAGACCCATGGTATGGGGATATCATTATATATTTACAGACATTAAAGGTCTCTACTCACCTCTCATGGGATGAACGATGATGATTATGTCACGTGTCAAAGAATTACCTCATAGTGGATAACACTTTGTACCGCCGCGGGGTAGATTCCATTTTACGACGTTGTTTAACTCATGAAGAGGCTAAGGTTGTGCTAAATGATTGCCATGGAGGGGCATGTGGTGCTCATTTATCTAGGCTTTCTATAGCCCAAAAAATCTTAAGAGCGGGTTATTTCTGGCCGTTGATCTTTTAAGGCTTGTATAGATGCGTTCAAGAGGCGCCACCCTTGCCAGGTGTTTGCATGTAATATGTGCTCAAAACTTGCCCCGTTACATCCCATCATCACCACCAGTCCCTTCACTAAGTGGGGGCTTGATTTTATGGATTGCAACCCAGCTTCCGTTGGGGGGCATCATCATATCATAGTGTTAGTTGATTACTTCATGAAATGGGCTGAGGCTATGCCTATAGTTAAATCCAATGGTGAGACATCTGTGCACTTCGTATTCAACCAAATTATTACTCAGTTCAGAATCCCGAAAGAGCTTGTCACTGAACATGGCTCTCACTTTCAGAATCATATGATGGAAGAGTTGGCATCAAAGTTAGGGTACAAACAGGAGCATTCCTCCTCTTACTACCCTCAAGCGAATGGACAGGTAGAAGCAGTGAATAAATCACTCAAATCCATTCTCCAACGAACCATCACATAGAGCAAGTATAATTGGCACATCATGTTATATCCTCCTTCGTGGGCATATAGAACTGTTGTTAAGACTGCCATGAGTTTTTATCCATATCAACTTGTACATGGAGTGGAGTCGATATTGTCGGTTGAATGCGAGCTTTCTTCTTTGAAGCTAGCCATAGAACTCTTATCAAACAATTCACCATTGGAGGAGCGTTTGGTCCACCTTGAGCAACTTGATGAGCAGCGTCGAGATGCCTTGGTGGCTCTAGAAGTAAATAAACGTCCTGTGAAGGTCCAGTATGATAATTCTGTCCGTCCAAGGAGGTTTAGTGAGGGAGACTTGGTCCTTTTGTGGGATCAACCGAATGAACCCTTAGGGGCAGGAAAGTTTAACCCCATGTGGAATGGTCCTTACGTCGTCAAATGTGTGTTAGAGAAGGGCACTTATGAGTTAGTGGATTACGAGGGAACGACCTTGGCGAAGCCTAGAAATGGGATCTATCTCAAGAAGTACTATGCGTGATTTTCAGCCAAGGCTAGTTATTGTATATTATTGTACAATTTTGCATAGTTAGGTATTTTTCTTATAGTGATCAGGTTTGTGATTAGTTTCCATTTCTTTTGGGAGATGTCAATGGAATATTCCACCTACATAGGATTCACGAATGGTGCGAGCCATCACACTCAACACTCAGCCTGCTTGGGTGATTTATACTCCTATGGGTCAGGTACTATCTTCAGGAGGCGTATGTCTATGGCCATATTCAAACAATGTTGTTGAATATAGTGTCGTTATTGAGCTTCTACAAGATGTCATTTCACATGGTGTTCTCTCTCTTGAGGTTGATTTGGAGTTAGTAGTGTCACAGCTTAATGGTTTATACCATGTTAGAGATCCGATGTTATTAAGAAGATTCTTGCGTGTGAGATTATTAGAACGACAATTTGACAATATAACATACATACATATTCCAAGAATTCATAATCAAGTTGCCGACTCATATGCTAACTAAGTGTTAGATTGGCATTTGTTTCATACACAATAAATTCATCACAAACACAAATTTTTACACATGTAAATAAATAAACCGATCACCATAAAAATTTTATATAACATCCAAAATGTGGTAATACATAGTGTCATGATACAAAAATGGGGCTCTCGAGCCACCAAAATATAATACACGGTAATACAAAATGTATAACTCCCAGGTATCTAAGCCTGTGGAGGAGGAGGGGGGTTGTGATTATGGAAGGTCACTACGGCTCTAGCTAGCCATCGAAATAATCGCACCCATGCTCGTGGTACACCCACCACCTAGCGCTGCATAGCCTCAGGAAAGTCCTCGACCTGCGCCATGGGAACTCTGTGTGTTAATATCACAAAGTTGTTAAGAATTCTCTAGAGCATCCACTCTGCATCCACACCCATGATATCATCTCCTCTTCCCCTCCGTCTATGACGAGGGAAGCCTTCAGGCCTCCATGGTCCCACATATGCATGCAAATGGTAGATGTCACTATGTATTGTCACCCAAAAAATACGTCTTTTGATTCCATATAATTAGAAAACACAAAAAAAATTAAATAACTAAAAAATTTAAAGAGAGGGTCGAGATTCGTTACCTATGTCACCATATGCCAATTCTGGTTGTAGCAGCATGTCCGAGTCCTCCCGAAAATCTATCCCTGCATAGGGGTAGTCATCGATGGCAACTATCTGTCATTGACACCACGGAAAGAAATCGGCTGGATAGGTGTTGGCCACCCTACCTCCCCCCAGTCTGTGCATCGCATCCACCCAACGCCGTTGGGTCGGATCTCGAACCTCGTGAAGAGGAATTTCAACTCTAGGGCTCAATCCTAGAACACGCTCGAAGAAAAATGTGCTTAGTATGCTGCTGAAACCGAAGTTCCGCACTCTACTCGTATTACACTCACTGAGTCGATGCTTCATGTTGCTCAGTAGTGTAGTGCTCCAGTCATAGACCGTGGGTCTCATGCACTCCACTGCATAGAACATCAGAGGCTGCGAGGCCTGGTAGAGTGAAGCCAAGCCTACTATCCTATCCAATGTCAGTAAGATGGCCTTTAGGCCCAGCACCTGTATAGAGTTGGTTGGGATCTGAATCCCCACCTTATCCGTGTCTGGATAGCAGTACACTACAATGTACTCATCGATAGTCAGGCCACCTCTGAGCCCACCACGAGAACGAATGTTCACTACTTCCCCCCATCATGAAAGTCCAGTAATAAAGTATATATCCTCCACCTCTATGGTGAGGGACATCCCATCTATCTGGAAGGAGTTAGAGTCTGGATCCTAGTAATCCACCAGCATCTTCAATAGTCTTGGTTTGGCCTTCAAGCAACCAAGACACCAAAACTTGTAGAGCCCACATGCATGTAGTGCTTGTTGAGCCATTAGATCGGCCCTTACTGCCTCCTCTACATCACCATGTTCACACTCTCTCCATTCTAGGACCATCCTGCACAAAAAATTTGCATGTTTTCCCATTAGAATACTCAAAAAACCTCATTTGCAGCTACATATGCGACTGTTTACCAAACAGCCGTGTATGTACGCAACTGTGAGGGCATTTTCCACGTATATCTAGCCCTATACGTGGAAAAACCCTCGATTTCCACATGGGCCACAACGCCCTTTTTAGATTGGCCTAGAAACCTCAAATGACCATGGAATTTGATAAAAATTGCATCAAAATGGAAGAGAAGAGCATGGGTAAGTACCTAGAAGAAACGGTAGTGGATTCCATCGGCTGGATCTCCAGGAATTCGCTATTGAAAATCTGAGCTCAATTGGGTAAAAATTTCAAATGTTTTATAATGTTTTGAATTTACTATGTATAGAAATTTTTCAATTTTTTGAAAATTTTTACCCCCTTTCCTATAGTTTGGACCATTTCTAATCATTTTGGACCATTTTTGACCTAATTCATGATGTAGGAGACCTTTTTTACTGTCGTTTCAGTCGTTGGATTGACCCATTTGTGTCGATCTCAGGTATCATGTCTAAACTGGCATATAGGTTAGGTTTCATCACCGTTTGCATTTTGCATGACCTTATGACCGTTTCATCATAGCCTTAGTTATGAACCCACTCTACTATGTCACGGAACCTTCTTGCTGTTTTAGAAGTGGCATGGTATGAGTGGTAGAGCTTAGCCTTACATGGGTACCCTAGTTAGTGCCTTATCTATAGTTGGTGCCCATGCTGATGTTTTGTCCTTTAGGGTGTGGGAGTCCGTTGTATAGTACTACCATGACATTTCGCAAGAGCCTCATACTCCTCTTGATCTTTTGTTGGCCTATTTCCCTCAGGACTCCCGTATGTCAAGTTTTAATTACATTATCATGAGCTTTTCCTGCCTTATTGAGCTTTATGATGGCTTCCCTGACATTGAGTTTTAGACATATAGCCCGAGCTTGTCTCATGTCTAGCCATGCAGAGCCATTTTATATATCCTTTGCAGCTTGATTCACTTTTTACCAGGAGGGGATTTTCGCCCGAGTGTCAATATCCTACACATGTGTCCTTGCATTAAGAATAGGTATGTTCCACTGCTTGGAACTAGTTTGTTTTCCCCTATGACACTCGTATCCTCCAAATCTATAACTATAAAGCATTTTTATTATTTTTCAAGATTTTTAAAATATTTGAAAAAGTCCAAAAAAATCAAAAAACCAAAAAACTGGACAAGGAAAGATGTTATCTTTGGCAGTTATCAAGTCATGTCTCCTTCGAACAGAGCACTGTATATCACATCCATTGGTTGGGTTTATAGTTTGACTTTAGGAGCTGTACTCATTTATCTAATTTTATCTCCATCGACTGGTTAAGCTTCCAGTCCCCATGGAGCCTCTGTCGATGCCTCCTGTGTCGCAGAGATGTCCAGTTGTATATATCGAGTCTATGATGCCTTTATGTAAGTCACCATACATCATTATGCTCTTCTTTGAAGGAAGTTGAAACCTGATTTGGCCATTCCTCAGTTATCTTGACTTTGCATTTCGGCCATTCCCAATACAGTTATTGGTTCATCCACCTTATGATCGAGTCCTTCCACATTATACAGCTTTGCTAAGTACCTCATGTTGGATGATGGGGGATGCCTTAATTCCCTCCTTCCAGCGGATTTCATCCCATCGACTTCAGATCATTTATTCTAGGATTGGAATCTAGAGTCAGTTTGAGTGCCTTGAGACTTGCAGTCATCAGTGGTAGGTTCTCTCGCCATTGACAGTTTTGGGAATACATCAATGTCCCCTGATCGATGGATCCTCTCAATTTTTCGACCTCAACACATTTATTCACACTTGTTAGTTTGCACTCTAGTACCTTGATTCCCATTTTCATTATCGGTGGGTGATCTCGCGTCTATTAACGATATACATCAATGATCGGTAATCAGAAGATGGACTACTATGTTCGACCTCGACACCTCTATTCACATAGTAGGACTTGTACTCATAGAGGTTTGTGTAGAAGACCTTCCAGATTGGCGGAATCTCTTATATGCTACCTCCTTGATCGTGCCAGTGTTCATGAGATTTCAGCTCTTGTGACTTGATTCCAGTATATGTCAGACATTTCCAGCCATTATGGAGATCTTGATCCATTATATATCTTCAGCCATTATGGAGATCATGGTCCTTTGTATGTCTTCATCATGGAGATTCTGATCTATGTATATTGTACATGGCGATGACCACTTATGTGATATCTTGTATCATGCCTATTCATGGCCATTGTACTCTTATGTATCCAGGACTGCTATATGTATTTGCAATTATGTGCAGAGTTGTATAATTGTACTATGTTGATTGGGTGACTGGTCTTCCATTTGGGATCCTTCATCGCTCCACTTCTGGGATAGACTTATAATGTATTTCGGCCATCGTATGACCCCTCTGGCCTCACACATTAGGGGGCATCTGTTATAGCTAATTTTACCACTCCAGGTGAATCACACGTGTATGGCCTTCCCCTGTCCCTCTGCAGACTCCTTAGACCCCTTGGACCATTTTTTGTCCTTTGATGTTTCCTTGACCATCCCTAAAAACATGTGAAAATTAATACAAGCGACTTTTAAACCTATAATCATGTATATACGTGGGTTTAACCCCTAAAACCATGTACATTGGGATGTGTGCATAATCCAAATCTTTTTGGAGTTTTCCTTGACATGGATCCGACTCACTTGACTCCTATCCTTCCCTATGCCTTGAGATCGCTTGGATTTGACCTTTCATTACCCCTTTGAAAAGCTATATAAGGAACTCTATGGTACATTGAAGGAATATGAGAGAATTGAGAGCAAAGAAACTATAGTCCATTGTTGCTGGAACTTGTGCTTGAGTCTGCATCCCTTTGTCCCTTGGAGCACTTTTGTGTTCTTCCCAAGCTTGCCTTTTGCTTGTGAGATTGCTATCGAGAGATGGAGGGTTGAGGTGGTGGAGGCCCAAGTGGGAGATTCAGTTTCTCCGATTCGCAGACGTGCCTACAAAGGTTGTATCTATTGTAATCTATGATTTTATATTAATAGAAATATATTTTCCTGAATAATGTATGTTTGAATGAATATTTTATCCATGGGATTATTTCAAATGTTTATACATTGTTGATTATATATGCTAGAATAGATCTAACACCAATATATATAGTGTGCTTGTATTGTTTACTTGTTGTTGAGGAAGTAATCTATGAATTCAAGCTGAAGTTGGAAAGCTCAACGGGGATCTACTTCAATCGTCCAGAATAAGGTACGAGGTCTAATCCTTTAGTGTTAGATATTTAATTTATATTGCATATTGGAAAGGATTGATTTATGGAGTCAAGTTGTTTGGTGTGGTACCCCAAGCCATAGGAATTTCTCTCTGTAACAATAATTAGCTCCAAGAATGAACAAACGTTCTTATTTTTGGCTATGTTAAATGTTTTTTGCTCAAAGTTATGTGGGAAGTTTATTAAGGTTTTTCCCTATAAGGGAGGTAGACTAGGATATGTAGTTTTCCTACTTTTTGGACTGTTGAAAGGTTCTTGGTGGGACTATATTAGTCTAAATTTTGACTGCTTGGCCTATATGTATGCTGAGTTCGGCTTGTAATACTTTCTCTTCAGATTTATATATATACCCTTTCTTTTCTTGTTAAAACCCTCACTACAATGTATTGACTGTATCTATCAACAAAACCCTGACTAGAAAACGATTTAATGTATTGAATGAAAGAAGATGACTTACCAAAGACATCTATACGAGAAAATAATATACTAGAAACCTACCTTAACCTATGCATTTCCTGATGTCTTACTGACCTTCACCTTTTCTTATGGGTCTCGATATCAGTCTGTCAATGTCCCTTAACGTATATTTTGGAAATGAAGTGGGTGGACATCCTTGAGGATAGAAAACCCCCAAAGTTGGGATACCATTAAAATTGAGCTGAAGCCCAATGCCCACCCAGTAAAAAGTGGTTTGTAGGAAGAACCCGGACTATAAAAATTGTTTCAAATAAGAAATTGATCTGTGTCTAGTGCAACTTAAGGTTTTTTCCACGTTCACAACCTAGATTTTTGGTTGCATCAAGGAATGGGTTCGCTAAATGAACAAGAAATGCCTCCTCTGCAACCTTGGAACCTCCTTAGTAACCTTCAAACCTCGTCTGTGACCTCAAGCCTAGTTTGTGGGTGAGGTAAGTGAAAAAAATCCTCTACGACCTCAGGCCTAGTTCATGGGTAAGGAAAGTGAAAAACCTCCTCTGCAACCTCAGGCCTAGTTTGTGGTTGAGGCAACTGAAAAACCTCCTCTGCAACCTTGGAAACTACTCTGCGACCTTGAGCGTAATTCATGGGTGAGGTAAGTGAAAGATGTAAAATTTCATTGTCACGATAGGGGGAAGGTAAGATGGATAGTTTTAATTGTTTGTTTTTTTAATTTTTATTTATTTATTATTTATATGTATTATTTTATATTTTTTATTTTGTTTAATTGTTTGTTTTTTTTTTAATGTTTATTTTTTTTTGTCATAAACAACACCATCACCATTGTCGTCGTGGTCATCAACGTCATAAACAAAACCATTGACATCATCATCATCGTTAGTGATGATGATGATGATGATGTTGGTAACGAAATTATCATTGTCGTTGTAGTCAGCAGGATTATCGTGATCATTGTCCTTATGGCCATCATCTTCATCATAGAGAACATCATCGTCAATATACCCTTTCTTGAAAAAAAATTGTCATATGAGTGTACTATGGTGACCATTTCGAAGTTTGACAAACAGAGGATGCTTAATAAATTCCAATATCAAGAAGACTTGAGAGAAGCATAGGTAAGTAGTAAGGCTAGATGGAATTCATTGTATAATACAATTTATTTCTTACAAATATTTAAATCCTGAAAATGTGTAAAATTAAATTAATTACAACCTTGATAAATAGGAAATTGAACACAAAATTGTTCTTGCCTTATTATTATTTTTAAAATGTCTTCTAACATAGAAACATTTTTTTTAAATAATTAGGTTTAGTCAATAGATTGTAGAGTGGGTAGCTACAAAATATGGATTACATGTGTTAATGCACACATAAACAAAGATAGTACACGATGAACATAGTTTCTATGATATCTCTTCATATCAATTATGTCATCGTTCTCATCTATCACTAGTATGTGTGAACATTTTTGCCACCAGAAATCATCGCTAGGATGAACATGATGATGATGATTGCTATTATTCTAATGAGTATGAACATGATGATCATAATGATGACAATGATAGCATTGATGACGACGATGATGATGATGATTACATTGATGATGATGATGATGATTATACGTTGATGATGATGAGGTTGAGGTTGAGGTTGATTAGGATGTCGATGATGACAATGATGATGATACCATTGACGATCTTAAAGATGAAGATGATGAGGTGATGATGATGATTATGATACCATTGATGATCATAAAGATGAAGATGATGTTGGTTGTGATTATTATAATGAGTATGAACATGCTAATGATTATGGAGATGAACATCATGATGATGGTGATGATGATAACATTGATGACGATGATGATTATAACATTGATGATGATGAGGCTAAGGATGAGGTTGAGGTTGATTAGGATGTCGATGATAACAATGATGATGATGATACCATTGATGATCTTAAAGACAAAGTTGATGATGGTGATGATGATGATGATGATTATGATAACATTGATGACGATGATGAGGTTGAGGATGAGGATGAGGTTTATTAGGATTTCGATGATGATGATGATACCATTGATGATCTTAAAGATGAAGATGATGATGGTGATGATGATGATGATGATTATGATACCATTGATGATCATAAAGATGAATATGATGATGGTTGTGATTATTCTAATGAGTATGAACATGATGATGATTATGGTTGTGATTATTCTAATGAGTATGAACATGATGATGATTATGGATATGAACATGATGATGATGATGATGATGATAACATTGATGATGATGATGATTATAACATTGATGATGATGAGGTTGAGGATGAGGATGAGGTTGATTATGATGTTGATGATGACGATGATGATGATGATGATACCATTGATGATATTAAAGATGAATATGATGATGATGATGATTATGATACCATTGATGATCATAAAGATGAAGATGATGATGGTTGCGAATAGTCTAATGAGGATGACATGATGATGATGGTTTTTATTATTTTAATGAGTATGAACATGATGATGATGATGATTTCCATTATTCATCATCAATATCATCATCGTCAACTTCTTCATCTATATCATTCATAATCTAGTCTAGAATCTCTATCGTTGAAAGGATCGCTCATGTCAGCATCATCATCAAAGTCATTTTCGGTTTTATCTTCATCATCAATATCATCACCAAGTTCAAAATAATCTACTACGTCATTTGGATGATCAACTTCTTGATATGATTCTTCATCTGACACATCTGTGGTGACCAACTGCTCCTGATATGCATCACCTTCTTCTTCAACATTGTCTTCTTCCTCTACTAGATTATACTTGAACAGTCTTCCTCTTGGATCATATCTAACAATGTATGACCAACCTGCTTTACCTGGCACCTTTGAGTAAAAGACCTGTTCACATTGACTTGGAAGAACATAAGGCTCTATACCCGGTTCAAGTTCCCTTGTATTAACCATGGTAAATCCATTGGCATGCTCAATAATAGTTCTTTCAGGATCACGTTCATTCACTCATAGCATGTACCATTTGACCTGAAATAGAACTATTTTAAATGAATTAAAGTCACACTCAATTATATCTTCCAAATAACCATAGTACCTATTTTCAGATTCTTCTAGATGCTTATCACTTCTAGAGGAAACATTAGTGACTTGAAAAAATGTAGTTATCCCATAATCGAATGTTTTCTTCTTGTCATCCAACTTTTTTGATGCGATATTTATGACCATTGTACCACATAGCGTTGTGGTGTATCAACTACATCATGCCTGACTCAGTAAATAAATATATAAGAAGAAATAAACAAAAGAAATACATTTATATAATGGGAAACAACAACAAAAAATGATCAGGGTATAAAATATAGTTTCCTTTTTATCTTTTAAACCACATGCTAAATCAATTTTCCTTTGTAAAATCTCACCGAGATATTCTTCTCGATGACGATGCATTGTTTTAATTAATTTACTCACCCCTTCCCATGATAAGGTACCATATAATTCTATACATCGTTCTATCCATTCCTCCATCCAATCAATATTGTTTGCAATGTATAAATGTACTTCATCCCACACACGACTAACTATATGGAAAAATAACAATTAAGAATTGTAAATTAGCTATCATTAAAGGAAATTAAGTTTACCTTACAATACTGATAGAATAATAAAAATTACATGAGTAAGATATATGTGAAAATGAAAAATCAATTGTATAATAAATTAAATATACACCATCTAATTACGTTTCACTTTCCTTTTTCTACCTTTCCCCAACATGACCTCCCCTTCAATTTTGTTGTTGGAGTTGGCATGCCAAATGCGAGGAACATTGATATTTTTTGCTAAATTTGGAATATGTTGACTAATGTACACCATGGATTGATATACCATATATCCCTGCACAATAGAACCCTCGGGACGTGCTCTTTGTCTAACAAAATCCTTCAATGACTTCAAATTCCTTTCCACCATCCACATTGATCTTGTGTGTATAGGTCCACAAAATTCAATCTCCTCGGCTCGATGTATGACATAGTGTTCTTGTGCATTGAAAAATACTGGAGGTAAATACTTCTTCATTTCTCACATTAGATGAGGAATTTCTCTCTTCCAATACCTAATATCTTCTTTATGGATTTATTTAGATGAAAGCCACCTACAAATGATGCAATAAAATAACAGTGATCAACAAGATTGAGGCATATATAATAAAGTTCCAATTTGTAAAACTCAATATGTAAATAAGTTATGCAACCAAGTGAAAAGACATTTTCATGCATATAAAGTGTTACTTACCTTATGTATTTACCAAGATCATATATAACTTGTTTTATGTAGTCATCAAATCTATCTAGGAAAGATANTTATTTAAATTCCAAATAAGAGACCACAATTACTAAAAATATGTACTAAATGGAAATTATATAGGTAAATAATTACCTTAATGAATGTATGCCAGTCATGAATTTTAACACCACCAAAATCACCATTTTTTATTAAGATATTGTGTATGTTTGACGAAAACCCAGTCAGAAACCTTATTTTTTGAATGACCTGCTTTTTAACATTGCTCTGTTGCTCTGTCAATAACCATGGAATACTAATTATATTTTGGTACTCCCCTCTGAAATTTGAATTAATTACACTTTGCAATGCGTGATTGAAATTTGCAATGTCACTACAAATTTTTCCAATTTTATCTTTTTCATCCCTTCCATCTAAGATTCTCCATATCATTTCTTTTACATTCTTCTCGATGTGCATTGTATCGAACAAATGATATATTTGTAGGTGCTCGTAGTAAGGAAACCTATTGAATTGTATGGGATAACTCTTCATTCCTCGTGGAATCCCATTCATGCCCTCATGACAATCAATATTAAAAATAAGCAAAAACACATTAACAATAATTCATGACACCCATGGTAGAGAAAATTCAATAAAAATATAAAATTTATAATATTACATATTTATATGCTACATATACAATTTACATACCATGACCATGTCTATTATATTCCAAATTCCATAGGTGAGGTGTCATTCTTCGTGTTTTCTTCCCATTCTCTTCTTTACCAATGAATTTTGTTTTCTCGATAGTTCGATACCTATGGTTCTTAGGGAGGAAGTGCTTGTACTCATCAAACACCTCCTTTCTTATACTTCTTGAACGATGATATTTTATACTAGGACCACAGACCTATAAGATATATGTTTTAATGTTATAAGCATCAAAAGATTATTAATTTAAATAAAATTGCATGATAATTAACTCAAAAACATATTAATTTAAAGTGCAACAGAAATTCACATACCAAACAAATGTGTTAACCCGGGAGCATCATGATTTGTCCATGCAAGTATTCCATGGAACTGGAATTGTTTCTTCCCTATTGGTCTAGAGATGTCATAATAGTGATGCCAGCCCATAAATTCAATATCTCATCGATAAGAGGCTCAATATATACATTCATATCTTTTATTGGTAATTACCTAATGTATTCAACAATATACGATGCTATTCAATTATGTTTCCCAATATATAAAAGGTGTTCTCATGCAGCAATGAAACAAAGAAATGAAATAATATAATTACTTTCAAAAAAATACCCGGAATAATAATTTCCAACATTATGTGCTCTCTCTTTATCGAAATCCAAGGAAGAAGGTTATTGTTTATGATGAAGACAATCCACACTAAGTAAGTAGAACGAAACTCTCCAAATGGATTGAAACCATCAGCTTCTAATGAAAGTCTAACATTATGAGGTTCATCTTTAAAAAATGGCCATTTTTCTTCGATGTTCTTCAATGTAGAACCATCTACAGGCATGCGAAGAACATCATCTTCACTTTTGTTATTTGTGTGTTAATCCATAAAATGTGTTATAATTTGGCACCTGAATAGTTGTTGGAAACGTGGAATTATGGGAATATAATGAAGAACATTGCGAGGCACTTTTTTTATTACTTGATCAGTTATATATCTACTACTTTCACATTGTGGGAATTTGTTTTCTAATGCATATTGTCCATAATATATAATATGATCATTAGGACATGAATCAATAGCTTGATAGTCCATTCCAATTTCTTTCATAATCAAGAATATCTCTCGACATGTGTGTGGTAAATTATTTGATGGTGGTAATATAAATTCACCCAACACTCTGCAACATTGACAAAAAAATGAAATGCAAATAATATAAATCATAAATATTGCTTATCCCTAATTTATGAATTAATTAACACTAAAAATAGAGGAAAATAGTGAACTTTTCAATATGCCATGTGAATATGAAATTAATACATTACATATCTTAGGATCTATGTGAAACAAGTGTTTAACAAACCATTCAAAACTTTCAAGTTCACCGACAACAATATAGTAGATAGAAGATTTTTTGTTGAGCCTTCATAAAGAGGTTCTTGGGACTTCTCGAGTAGAGGAACATCATGAATATCATGGAGGTTGTCCTCATCCAATGGAGCAAATTTGTCTTGGATCAAACTATTTATCGCATCTTCATCATTTGTATCAATAACGCCGTCTTCATCCATAGGATCATTAAGAACTTCATCTTCAATATTATGACATCCATGTTCATCACCTTGTAAATTAGTATCTCTACTATAATTATGTGGAAAATATCTCTCTGGCAGTCGACATTTAAGGGGCATTATCTTTATAATTACAAACAATGTAATAACATCAGTGTATAATATACAACACATAAATTTTAAATGATAAAACATTTTGTAAATACATGATCAGTACTATTACAACAAGTACATTATCTAATGAATAACGTCTTACAAAGGGACAATATTCAAACCCCCCTTCAGCATGCCCCTTCTCCTTACAATTTTTCTCAGCACTTGTTCTTAAAATTCTTCTCGTTTGCAAACCCTTGCAATCATTGCAAGGGAAATAACACTTTCCATCGCCCTTCACCTCCAATGTTGCCTTAAACTCAGCATACCTCTTATTAGTTTTTTCCCATGTATATTTCTTTGGCATTCTAATAGAATATAATAACCAAACAAACTCAATCAATGTATAAGTAAATTAAATAGAGTATATATATATATATTAAAGGAGACTGAAAATTAAAGGACGTGACCTAAAAAGTGACAAATATAATTAGTAAATCCAAGTTTACTTTACTTTGACATGTTACATATCACAAACAATACCCCTCCTTTCCAAATTATTAAGGAATAGGTTAGTATGGGGGTCTATTCTTACCACCAACCACTATATTTTCGATATTTAGTGATAAAATTTAAATCCCCCCCAATGATTATGTTCTCCCAAGTTAGGAAATATTATTTCTCACAAGCATATGGGATCACGATGCTTAAACAATTTTTCACATAGGGTATTACCACATGCTAGTTTACCCCTCTATAAATAAGAAACTAAACAAATAAAAAATTTCAAAAGCAATGATCTTGTTTCCCTAATTAGTTCATCTTCATCCTTTTTTAATCAAGCAATGATTAAGAGATAAATCCCGATGACATTATATTTATTCATTCGAAAAATATTAGTTCATTAACCTCAAACCTCAATGCAAAACTAAAATTTTCCAAAGATTTTGAAACTACCTAAAACACCCATTAATCTAAGACGAACCCATTCTTTCTCATGTACCATATTTCCTAACAAAATTATAAACTCGATCATGATACATTCAAATTAATACCTCCTAATCATCCATCTCTTGCCATGTTTGTATTGGATGTGACAGTATTGAGGAGAAAATGAATAGTCGACTCACTTTATGTATGACCCTACACATTAAAGGAGATAAAGAATTTAAAAATAATAACCTATAAACCAAAGGAGATCGCACGAAAATTCGATGTGTTAAACCAGTACCAGACTCTTGAACTCACAGATCAAACAATAAGCATAAAAAGTGTTGCAGCTATAGTGAAACATTTGATGAAATATGTATTAGGAACATGCATTTATAGATTAATGATCATGGCAGTTACAACAAAAATGCACAACGGTCAAATTTCAACAATAAGAAAAAGTCAATGACCATTACTGTGATGACTGTTGATTTGCAAATGTTTAGAGTTATGTCGCTAGAGCGACGAATGTGTGTCTTCATTGCAATAGAGACAAACATTTGTCGCTATAGCAACAAATAGTCATTTACGTTTCCATAGCGATGATGATCGGGGGCCAGAAGAATTTTTGTTCAAAATATTTATCAATTTATCCACAAAAATAACCATTTTAACTTATTCATGGCAATATTTCATGGAACTTTTGATCCATATGTACTACTGATATATATGTGTGTGTGTGTGTGTGTGTGTGTATAGTTGGTAAGAGATAAGCATCTTATTTATTTAATTGATCAAAATCAAATTTATATACTTAATTAATAAGATAATTGAGCTCTAAGGAATTATCTAAAATGGACATGACTCTACTATGTAATGAGACTAGGTCAAAGATAACAATTTATGAGTTAATTTTATTTACTATAATTCAATCTTAGTTGCCAAGTAAATCCAATAGTGTCACGAGCTTAGCATCTAGGTCTTATCGAGGAAGCATTAGGGAATTATTTTTGTCAATCACTCACCCTAGTGGATACCTTGCACAACTCACTCGGATGAAATATTAAATTCTATATAGAGTTCCTATGGCTAGGTGGAAAGTTGCAATTGCATATTCAGTCACTCAGATAAATATATTTTCAGCTAAGTATTTGTTATCCATTGAATTATTTCTATTTATTAAATGTTCTTTATTTATGATACTATTTTTTCTCACACCTAATGGATACTGGTAATTATATGATAATGTTTCCATGATTTTGACATGTTATTGTTATGATTCAAGAGTTGCAATAGAATGAATTAAATGCATAAATAATATCCCATACTTGCATGAGTGTAATCCTTAGTGTTTTAAATATGTTACTATGATCTGACATAGAAAATATCTAAATAAGTATTTGATTGTCCTTATGTTCCTTGAGATAGTTTGGACTAATTATAAAATATAAATGATGAATTAGAGACCAAGACCATGATTGGAATATTGAGGATTAAACTCTGTCATATTATGCATGTGTTTTTAATTGATATTATGCATGACAAATCATAGAGAATAAATGTTGTTAAGTAAATTTTATATTGTAAAATCCAATGTAGTTGGTTGAGGGGTTGGTTGGCATCATCATCATGGATGTATAAGAGTAGTTTGAAATCAATTAAATTGTATATCCTTTCACATAAGTATTTATTTAGAAATTCATAATAAGAAGTCATGGATTTATGGTAAACTTAATTGTTTCTCTTAACATAATACTATCCTCCATAACTTTCATTAGCAATATATGGTAGAAATCATTACATATAACATACATACTTGTAAATGGTAATGTGACCTTTCAGTTATTAATCAACTCATATTGCATGAAATATAAGTGGCTATAAATATAATTTAACTTATTACTTGTCACATATGGTAGAAAAATCATTAATGTCGAATGTTATATTTGTTGCATAAGAATTATTAGAGTATGACTAAATATGAGGAAAGGTTGTGAAATTGCATTATACAATTGTGGGATTTTGAGGTTTTGTCCTTTGATGGGAATAGTTCTTGTTTAGAGTAAGACAAAAAATCCATACCCCATACTCCAACTGGATATGGAGGGTAATGGGTATGTTACAAGAGCTTTGCATGCCAACTAGAGGTAAGAAGTGGGTGGAAAGTTGAGCTCTCGATGTAATTCTTGTAGGATAAGTTTTCTATTGATTTTCTCTTATAGAATGCATGTCCATTACTTCCTTTTATCACCAATTGGAGGTCCTTTTATAGACCAATTGGAGGCCAAGAAATATCCTATTATGAATTCCCTTGCTAGTGAACTGCTTCTCCAAGTACATGAAGGGGTAAATTGAATGCTCCCAAGCATGTGAGTTGTTTAGTTCAAATTTGGAGCCAATATATATTTTATTATCCTTGAACGCACCATGTAAATTAAGTGATCCCATTGTTTTTGTAGTCATGTCAATTTTAAAGGAAAAGTCACACAGATTCACGCAGGTCATTGAAAAAAGAGTCGTGCTAGTAACACAGGGGTCCATTCCAAATAGTCGTGTCGTTGTCCATACTGAATGACTTTGTCATTTTTGGGCTCAATTTGTCTTAATTATATTATGAAGATGTCTTTGGTGAGATGCATGTTGTATTTTGATGATTCCTTCCTGAAATATTAGCCAAATTGTCACATGTGTGAAAAAATTAAGCGTTAACAACTATGTAGAGTTTCATTTGTGGATTCAAAGTTGTTGAAGGAATAGCCTACATAATTATAAATAATTTCCAGAATAGAAACATCAAATGCAGATGTGTATTGTGAATGTTACTAAGGTTTTGAATCGATATATTCAATTGTTCTAGGCATTAAGAGGTGATGACACATTATAAAAAAAATGGTTGCCTTTATTAAATGGGATGCGTCAACAAAAATTGTCATTAGTGTCCCTTTTAGCTTCCTTTTTGTCTTTCATTGATGAAAAGTTGGTGTTATCTCATCGGATGGGGCTAAATTCGAAATTATTTCCATTTATAGGTTTAGTGCTAGGTTAAGCGCTATATTGCGTGTCAGATTTAGTGCTAATTTTCTTGAGTGACTAAATGTTAGGAACCCGTGTCAACCCCTCTCTTTACTTTGTTAGTATATTGTTGTTGGACGCATATGATTTGTAAGTTATCTCGTGAGTATATTTTACTATCCCACATTCATGGGGAGTAATATTTGTTTATATTAGACTTAGTATGTAAGTACATGTTGAGGTCAATGAATGCATATAACAATTATTTGTATTGATATTTTTCAAAGGAGCTTCCGCCCTTAAAGTAGCCTGCGATCAATAAATTCCCTTTTTGTTTTGATATTTCTGTTATATCGTGCATTTTCATTATTTATTGCGGGATGTTTCTCTCATCTAGTATTAAAAAACTTTCTTAGGCACACTGGGTGGGATTTATACCATTTTTCTTTTCGCAGTGCTTTCCCAGTTCTATGATTATTGCAATAGCTCTTCTTCTTTGCATTTGTATTGTTCATTTCAATTGCAATTTTGGATCATGGAATAACCCCTATCCTCTTAACTATGGGAAGTACCTAGGAATAACCCTAAAAATCATTGTGAGGAGTACCATAGGAACCCTAAAGTATCTGGCCATTGAGAGAACCTTCCAATGAAAAGGGAAACAGATCCTACCTAATTAACTAGTTCCCACCCGTGAGGTAAATCAAGGGTTGTTGTTTGTGGCAAAGAGGTTAACAATTTTACCTATGTAACACCTCGGTTTGACCCCATGGTATTGAAATTGTACATAATGTATATATTGTATTTAAATCATGGAAAGGAGCTCAAGGCCAAGGCCCTGCAATTGATTTGGTGTTTTTGTGTATCAGTGATCAAGGTTGATGCCGATGGTTCTTGTGCTAGTCATGCATAGTATCTTTTGGGAAACCATGTAAATACACAATTTAATAATAATAAAATACCACAACTAGCTATGCACTGCAATGTAAGAGATGGTGTAACATCCCGGTTTTGACCCCGTTGCATTAGATGTATATGATGTGTATATTGTAATGATCATGGTGTGGAGCTAAAGGCCAAGGCCCCACCATTTATCGGTTATGCTATGTTTTGGATTTAAAATTTGTCACCGATGGTATATCGGGGCATGCGGCATACGTTATGTGTTTATCATCATGTAAATATGCATCTATAATTAAAATGAACACAACCGGCTACGATCGCGGCAACTAAATCAAAAGGGGCATGATTTTCACAAGGATAAGGATGTGGGGAAATTGTCAAACCTTGGGCCAATGAGGGAAATACCCATGTGTCTTCTTCCCTTATTTTATTCCAACCACTTTCATTAAGAATGGCTGCTGGTGGTTGAGGCAGTTATGGTCTTTGGGAGTGGGGTGGCAGGACTGTCAGTCCTCACTCACACACACACTCCACCATAGTTGACTTCACAATGGCAAAAGAAACTACTACCATCACCCCCGCACATTCTTCTCTCTGCGCCTGCACTGAGCACCCATGCCCTCCAAATTCACGTCCTCGCCATTGTTGCTCGTCCTCACGCAGGGACCATTTTTGGTTCATTTTTACACTCACACACGGGATTAATTCCTGGATTCACTCACGCAGTTTTGTTCCTCTACGGATTTTTCAGATGGAGTGAGTGTATGCATTCCTCATGGATTGATTTGTGGGCTGCCATGGTTCCCTCACGTTACAGTGTGTTTTTGTTGTGGCTTCTTTACGTTTTGGGACGGAGTCATTCATCCTCACGCACAAGCAATTACTCTGCCGGATCTCACGCAGCAAGCTGGGAGCCGTTTGGCCACTATCATCCACGATTTCCTGTAGGAAGTCATTTCATGCTCAAGAACTATGTGGCAGTTTGTGTAATTCCTTTTTCCGCTTGCTTCATTTCCCTAGATGGACTACTGATCTCCCCCTGTTGGAATTGTGTTGCTGTTGTGCTCGGGGACTGTTATAAATTCGCTTGAGAGTCATTTTGGCCATGATAGGGCCAAGAATGACTCATAATTTGTCTTCCATGTCTTAAGTTGTATCAGCTGATTGTTTGCATGTGTGCAGTGGTTGGTCTTTAGATTGTGTAAGGAGCAGGGATGGGGGCTTAGTTTTGCTTGATAAACCTGGTGGCTGAAAACCACACAGACAGAGCTAGAGGGTTGGCCTTCTTCTCCATCACCCCTGAATAACACTGGAAGGGAATGCAGGGCCTGAGGGACTGTGTAGCAAAGAAAGGACCGATTCCTTGTGTTGGGTGTGTTTGGGTGTCTTAGAGGTCAGGCTAGTTCTGGTGTAGGTTTTCTTGGCTCTGTAATGAGCTCACCAGCTTAGCAATGAGCCTTTCCCCAACTCCTTGAGCCTGATAAATCCAACTATTTTGGCTTGGCTGTGTTTTGTATACCCTTGGCTATGTGTAAGAATGCTTGTTCCCTTATTCCTTGGAGAATCATGCCCAGCTCGGGGGTGGTAGCGCTGCTGAGAGATTAAGGAGCACGCTGACCTATGGTTGGGTGGAACATTGCAGCGACGTAGCTGGTTGCGGATCGAGCTCTTCATAAGATAAGTGATCTTGTGCATTTTACTTCTGCAACCATATTTTCTGTTAATAAATGTTATGAACATGTTGAATGAATGCTTGTATGAATGTATGATGTTTCCGCTGTGTCTGATAGATAATTGCATCTGTGCATGATAAATGTTCACATGTGCATGTTTCAACTTCAATACGTTTGCTTCAGCATTCTGTTTTAGCATTTTTATGCATGTACATGTTCATGGGGCTCTTAGCCCGTTTGTTTGAAGCTTGTAGTCGCGTCCTCTTCGTCGGTCGAAGGCATGGGGATGTGACAGTATGGTATCAGAGCCAAGGTTGCAACAATGGGCCTCTATGGGCCATGAAGGATGCAATGACAGAGGGTAGAATTACCTTCTATGTTCAGCAGAACAGCAACAATCAGGAAATTTGATGACAGTGGATGAATGGAGAAATTCCAAAATTTTTGTAAGTGTTTGAACAATGGTTCATCGGAGCATTAAGTGGAAAAGACTTCCGCTATGGCAGAAGGATTAGCGGAATTGAATTCCACCATAGCGGAAGAGCTAGGAGGAAGCATGCCGACACTGGAATAGTTTGGAGAAAGCCATGAAAATTTGACTAAGTGTTCTGCATCGAAACAATTAACGAAGGTAACTTCTACCGTTGCGAAAGAGTTAGGCGGAAAGACTTCCGCCGTTGCGGATGAGTTAGGTGGAAGCTTTCCTGACGGAGAAGCCTTTGGAAGGAAACGTCGGAAGAAATGGTGGTTTGGCATTCCGGCGTTGTGGAAGCCAAAGTCATTCCAGCCGATGAGAAAGACCACCGACACCGTAGAAAGTTTAAAAATTATTCCAAGTAACAGTCGCCGATCGAAAGGAAAATCATTTTCGTGAGCCGCCATTGTGGAAGTGAAAGCATTAAGGCTTCCAATCCAAAAGACCGCCGACGCCCAAAGCTAAGAAAATTTCTTTAAGGAAGGAGCGACCAATTTGAAGGAAAGTGTTTCGTGAGCCGTCATTGCAGAAGCGAAAGCCTTAAGTCTTCCGATAAGAAAGACTGCCGACACCGCTCAGAAGAGAAAGTGGTTCGTGTTCCGCTGTTGCGGAAGAGAAAGCACTAAGTCTTTCGATGAAAAAGACTACCGACGCCGATCAGGTTAGACCGTCGATCGAAAGAGAAAGTGGTTCATGTTCCGCCGTTGTGGAAGAGAAAGCACTAAGTCTTCCGATGAAAAAGACTGCTAACGCCGATCAGGGAGCCTTAGTCGATTGAGCCGTCGTTGCAGAAGAATTAGGGGTTCGAGAGCCGCCGTTGAGGAAGCACAAGAGCTTCCGAGAGTCGATCCAGCGAAGGAATTAATTAAAACGAGAGCCGATTCAGCGAAGGAATCAGTTGAAATGGGAGCTGATTCTACGGGAGATATAGTGGAAATGAGATCCGATTTTGCAAGGAGGAAAATTTTTAGTTTTTCAGTGATATTACTTAGCATATTTTGACTGTTTTTCAGTGGGATTTTCAGCTATGTTTCACTGAACTTCTAGGGGCTGAACCGAAGAAAATGGTAGCGATCTTATGTGCCAGATTGCGTGAAAACCAATGATTTACAAAAAAAACAAGGGGGCAAGCCCCCTTGACCCCCATCGTCCCCCCCTGAGACAGATATTCTTGAGGAATAAAATTCTATGTATTTGGGAATTGTTATTTTATTGTTATTCCAAGAGAAGGTAAGTGATTCAGATTTATATGTTATGCGTCTAACATTTGTGTTACTAACATGTTTGCAGAAGCATAGTCACCTTCAAGGGTAGTATTACAGGTAGTGCAGTTTGACAAGTAAGTGGTGGTTCAGTCATGAGAACCCATGATGGGTATGATGCTCAGGATTCTTATGAGCGAGCAGAAGATGCCATGGGAGAAAATGTTCGTAATAGAAATGATGACATAGAGTCTAATGGAAGGAGATTCCAAGAGACACCGCCAGATGTTGCAGCCACCATGAGAAGTCTGATCAAAGCCCAGGAAGAGCAGCATCAGTTGAATGCTGCTATGTTGCAGAGTTTGACAGACTTGCAAAGAAATATAGACTCTAGACAAGGTACAGCAAGACCAGAAGGCAGTAAGAGTAGCACTAGGAGAAGGAGAAGGACTTCTAGCGGATCATCTAATTCGAAAGAATCCAGTGGGGATTCAAGCTCTTCTTCGCATAAAAGGAAAAGAAAGAAACACCATAGGGATCGCTCTTGAGATGAATTTAAGAAAGCTAAACCTCCTACATTTGATGGTGAGGTAAAGACTGGATAAGAAGCTGAATCTTGGCTTCTTGGAATAAAGAAGTACTTTCAAGTGCATGATTATTCGGGAAACATGAAGGCAAAAGTTGACATATTCAATCTGAATGGAAAAGCGTCCATTTGGTGGGAACACTTCAAGCAAGTGAAGAGGATCAGTGAAAGGAGACTAAAGTGGAAACAGTTCAAGAAGTATTTTAAGTAGAAATACCTCTCTGACAGGTATTATGACGACAAGATTAAGGAGTTCCATGAGCTAAGATTGGGGCAGCAGACCATGGAAGAGTATGCAAATAAGTTTTTGGAGCTGTTGAGGTATGTCTGGTACATCAGAGATGAAAAAGTGAAGGTCCAGCCTTTTCTGAGTGGATTACCTCAGTCGTACAAAGATAGAATTGAGTTTTATGAACCTAGAACTCTTGAAGAAGCAATAAGGAAGGATAAGTATTGCTATGAGCAAAGAAAAGGTAAACCCGATTACCATAAGGCATGGAAGGACAAGAAGAACGAGAAGTTTGACCAAAGGAAGAAAGGTTTCAAACCTTCTAGCTTCAGGAATCAGCAGAAGCAGCCGTCTCAAGCTGTGAGTAAGCCAGTTGGAGTGACAGGAGAAAAGCCTAAGGATCCACAACAGAATAGAGGGCCACTCTAATGTTGGAAATGTGGAGGACCCCACATGCGCAGGAATTGCCCACTCGAGAATGAGAGTGCCAGGCCAGCTTATAACGTTCAAGAAGCAGAAACAGTGGGTCAAGTAGCAAGGGAAGTACCCAGGATTTATGCAGCATTGGAGGACCGTCAAGCAGATCACCAATCAGCTGTGGTTGAAGTAGCAGGTAAGATTGTTGAGCAATCTGTTTCTATTTTGATTGACCCTCGTTCTACGCATAGTTACATTGCTCCTAGAGTAGTGGAGATTTGTGCCTTTAAGAAAGTAAATCATAGGAAGTTTTGGTTAGTTCAGCTAGCCACTGGTACTAAGAGAAAGGTCAGTGAAGTGGTAGAGAAATGTCCATTGGTCATGAATGGATTGGTCACTTGTGTAGATCTGAACGTTCTACCGCTTGGTTCCTATGATGTTCTCATTGGAATGGATTGGTTAGAAGCTCACAGGGTGAATCTTGACTGCTACAATAAGACTTTCGAATGCATGAATGAAGAAGGGAACCTAGTAATTGTGAAAGGTATTCCAAAGGTGATTTCAGTATGGCAGGTTTCAGCAATGTAGTTAAAGAAGTTCTGTAGGAAGGGTTTCCAGTTGTATGCAGCTCATATTTTGAAGGAAACAAGAGATGAAACTCCGAGGTTAGAGGAATATCAAGTGTTACAGGAAATCAGGGATGTGTTTCCTGATGAGATTCCAGGGCTTCCTCCAAAGAGGGACATTGACTTCACAATTGAACTTGTGCCAGGAGCAGCACCAGTGTCCAAAGCACCCTACAGGATGAGTACCCCGGAGATGCTAGAATTGAAGATGCAATTGCAAGAGTTGTTGGAAAAGAAGTATATCCGACCGAGTGTGTCCCCTTGGGGAGCACCAGTTCTGTTTGTAAAGAAGAAAGATGGTACACTCATGTTACGTATTGATTACAGATAGTTGAACAAGGTTACTGTGAAGAATAAATATCCTTTGCCTAGGATTGATGACCTCTTTGATCAAATGAGAGGAGCAAAGGTATTTTCCAAGATTAACTTGAGGTCTGGTTACCATCAGGTGAGAATAAAGGATGAATACATTCATAAGACCGCCTTCAGGACAAGGTATAGGCATTATGAGTTTGTAGTGGTACCATTTGGCCTCACAAATGCACCAGCTACATTTATGTGCCTTATGAATAGTGTCTTAAGCAGGTATTTGGACAAGTTTGTTCTTGTTTTCCTTGATGACATTCTTGTTTATTCTAAGAATGAGGACGAGCATGAAGAGCATTTGAGATTGACATTGCGATTGCTCAGGTAGCACCAGTTGTATGCAAAACTGAGCAAGTGTGACTTCTATAGAGATAGAATTCAGTATTTGGGTCACATTATCTCGGAGGAGGGTATATCTGTGGACCCTGAAAATATTGAAGCCATTATGAATTGGCCTACTCCAAGAAATGTGACAGATGTAAGATATTTCATGGGACTCGCAGGATACTACAGGAGATTCATTAAGGGATTCTCCAAAGTTGCACATGCTATCACTTCTTTGGAAAAGAAGGGGATGAAGTTTGAATGGACATCGAGGTGTGAAGAAAGTTTCCAGAGGTTGAAGAATCTTCTCACCAGTGCACCAGTATTGAAGGTTGCAGATCCAAAGAAATATTTTGTGGTGTGTACCGATGCATGTGGACAAGGGCTTGGAGGAGTCCTTATGTAAGACAACCACATGATATGTTATGAGTCGAGAAAGTTGAAGGAACATGAGATGAACTATGCCACTCATGATCTAGAGCTTGCAGCCATAGTACATGCTCTCAAGATGTGGAGACATTACTTGATGGGTAGGAGATTTGAGCTCAGAACAGATCACTGTGGTCTGAAATATCTATTTGATCAGCCTACTCTGAACGCTAGGCAAGCAAGATGGCTGGAGTTTTTATGTGAATTTGATTTTGAAATCAAGCACATAAAGGGAAGGGAGAATAAGGTAGCTCATGCACTCAACAGGAAGATGCAGGAAATGCATGTGGCATCTCTTAGTATTTTCCAATCAGATTTGAGGCAGCAGATTGTTGATCATGTTGTTGGAGATGAACTGTATGAGCAAGTAAAAGACAAATTGCAGCAGCAAAGTCTTGAGAAGAGGTGTGAGGGATATAAATTGGAAGAAGATGGACTTCTCGCTTTTAAAGGTAAAATTTATATTCTGAATGTGGAAAATTTGAGGAGAGTTGTTATGGATGAAATCCATCAAGCTCCGTATTCTGGTCACCCAAGATATCAGAAGACGATTGCTACAGCTAGAAAACAGTACTTTTGGCTAGGAATGAAAAGGGATATTGCCGAGTACATTTCAAGGTGTATGAAATGTCAGCAGGTAAAGGTTGAGCATCAACATCCAGAAGGTTTGTTGCAGCCTTTGCCAATTCCAGAATGGAAATGGGAAGTTATTTCCATGGATTTTATTACAGGATTGCCGATGACTTGGAGACAACATGATTCCATCATGGTTGTGGTAGACAAGTTGACAAAGGCAGCACATTTTATACCAGTGAAGTCTATGCATACGACGGAGGACATTGCAAAGATCTTCATGAAGGATATTTTCAAATTGCATGGATTGCCGAAGGAAATAGTATCTGACAGAGATGTCAAGTTCACTTCCAACTTTTGGAAGGGGTTGTTTGCAGATTTGGGTACAAAGCTAAACTTCAGCACTACATACCATCCTCGGAAAAATGAGCAAACAGAAAGAGTTAATCAGGTGCTTGAAGACATGCTTCGCATGTACGTAATGGACAAACCAACCAAGTGGGAATATTACTTACACTTGGAAGATTTTGCTTACAACAATGGACATCATGCATCCTTGGGGATGAGTCCGTATGAAGCTTTGTATGGAAGAAGGTGTAGGACACTAGTGACTTGGGACAATCCGGTGAATAGGATTGTGCTTGGACCGGAATTGCTCAAGGAAATGGAGCAAGAGGTTGTAAAGATCAGGCAGAATCTAAAACTAGCATAGGATAGACAGAAAAGATATGCAGATAAGCATAGGGTGAACAGGGAGTTCAGTGTTGGGGATCATGTTTACCTCAGAGTGAGGACAAGGAATAGTTCCTTGAAGCTTGGTAGTTGTGCCAAGTTGTCACCGAGATAATGTGGGCCGTTTGAAGTGCTTGAAAGAATAGGGCCAGTTGCATATAGACTTGCATTGCCTGCTAGCACTAGAGCTCATAATGTTTTTCATGTTTCTTTGCTTAAGATATATGTACATGATCCTAGCCATGTGATAAATTGGGATGCGATTCAGGTGGAACCTGAGGGAGAGTTTCGAATCGAGCCAACGTGCATCCTCAACAGGAAGGTCACAATGCTCCGGAACTGAGCCATAGGTTAGGTAAAGGTGCAATGGGAGCACTACAGACCTGAAGAGGCTACATGGGAGCTGGAGGATGCCATGTGATTGACACATCCATTTTTGTTCAATTTTGCGGAACACTGAGGCGACGCCGGTGTAACATTTTGTTAAAATTTTGTAAAGCACTGCGGACAGTGCTATTGAAGGGGGAGGGGAATGTAACGTCCCAGTTTTGACCCCATTGCATTAGATGTATATGATGTGTATATTGTAATGATCATGGTGTGGAGCTAAAGGCCAAGGCCCCACCATTGATCGTTTATGCTATGTTTTGGATTTAAAATTTGCCCTCGATGGTATATCGGGGCATGCAGCATATGTTATGCGTTTATCATCATGTAAATATGCATCTATAATTAAAATGAACACAACTGGCTACGATCGCAGCAACTAAATCGAAAGGGGCATGATTTTCACAAGGATAAGGATGTGGGGAAATTGTCAAACCTTGGGCCAATGAGGGAAATACCCATGTGTCTTCTTCCCTTGTTTTATTCCAACCACTTTCATTAAGAATGGCTGTTGGTGGTTGAGGCAGTTATGGTCTTTAGGAGTGGGGTGGCAGGACTGTCAGTCCTCACCCACACGCACACTCCACCACAGTTGACTTCACAATGGCAAAAGAAACTACTGCCATCACCCCCGCACATTCTTCTCTCCACGCCTGCACTGAGCACCCACGCCCTCCAAATTCACATCCTTTCCATTGTTGCTCGTCCCCACGCAGGGACCATTTTTGGTTCATTTTTACACTCACGCACGGGATTAATTCCTGGATTCACTCACGCAGTTTTGTTCCTCTATGGATTTTGCGGATGGAGTGAGTGTATGCATTCCTCATGGATTGATTTTTGGGCTGCCGTGGTTCCCTCACGTTACAGTGTGTTTTCGTTGTGGCTTCTTTACGTGTTGGGACGGAGTAATTCATCCTCACGCACAAGCAATTACCCTATTGGATCTCACGCAGCAAGCTGGGAGCCGTTTGGCCACTATCATCCACGATTTCCTGTAGGAAGTCATTTCACACTCAAGAATTGTGTGGCGGTCTGTGTAATTCCTTTTTCCACTTGCTTCATTGCCCTGGACAGACTGTTGATCTCCCCCTGTTGGAATTGTGTTGTTGTTGTTTTCCGGGACTGTTGTAAATTCGCTTAAGAGTCATTTTGGCCACGATAGGGCCAAGAATGACTCAGAATTTGTCTTCCCTGTCTTACGCTGTATCAGTTGATTGTTTGCATGTGTACAATGGTTGGTCTTCGGATTGTGTAAGGAGTAGGGATGGGGGCTTAGTTTTTCTTGATAAACCTGGTCGCTGGAAACCACACAGACAGAGCTAGAGGGTTGGCCTTCTTCTCCATCACCCCTGAATAGCACTGGAAGGGAATGCAGGGCCTGAGGGACTGTGTAGCAGAGAAAGGACCAATTCCTTGTGTTGGGTGTGTTTGGGTGTCTTAGAGGTCAGGCTAGTTCTGGTGTAGGTGTTCTTGGCTCTGTAATGAGCTCACCATCTTAGCAATGAGCCTTTCCCCAACTCCTTGAGCTTGATAAACCCAACTGTGTTGGCTTGGTTGTGTTTTGTATACCCTTGGCTATGTGTAAGCCTGCTTGTTCCCTTATTCCTTGGAGAATCATGCCCAGCTCGGGGGTGGCAGCGCTGCTGAGAGATTAAGGAGCACGCTGGCCTATGGTTGGGTGGAACATTGCAGCGACGTAGCTGTTTGCGGATCAAGCTCTTCATAAGATAAGTGATCTTGTGCATTTTACTTCTGCAACCATATTTTCTATTAATGAATGTTATGAACATGTTGAATGAATGCTTGTATGAATGTATGATGTTTCCACTGTGTCTGATAGATAATTGCATCTATTCATGATAAATGTTCATGTGTGCATGTTTCTACTTCAATACATTTGCTTCAGCATTCTGTTTTAGCATTTTTATGCATGTACATGTTCATGGGGCTCTTAGCCTATGTGTTTGAAGCTTGTAGTCGCGTCCTCTTTGTCGGTTGGAGGCATGGGGACGTGATAGATGGAGGCATGATTTCACAAGGAATAGGGAGGGGAGTTAGTCAAACTCCTGAGTGATAGGGTGAGACCAGATGTCAATGTGGGAACACATAAACCTGCAGCTTCCTTTTTGTCCTCTACACTCAATCATTCAATTCTTCCAAAAGAGCGTTGAGGAAGTTAATGCCTTGGGCAGAGCAAGGCATGGAAGTGAGTTTCGTGTCTGAGATTTTCTGTAGCCTCCAGCCTAGGAAGTCGCATTCTTGCTTCTAAAGCAAGCAATCACGGGGATGCATGCCCAGTCCATCATCCTAAGTCTCTCGGTATGTCTTGGTCATTCAGATCCATTATTCATCATTTGATTCATTACGCATTGTTCATCATCCTGAGTCTGAGAGCATTTTTCTCACGCAGAGTTTCTACAAGTATTTTCCTTTGCCGAGACCCTGGTTGATGGGTTACAGTGTTAATCTGAACTACATATTGGTATGAAACCATGTTTCTCTATGTTACAGCGTAGAGCATGTGTTGTTGTGTATCCTTGTGGTTCATTGTGATGTGTACCCTGGTTTGGGTCTAAATAGTATGCAATACTTAGGAGTGGAAGAGATGTCGAATGGGCTTGATAAACCTAGTGCAAAGAGGAACCTCATGAAAAGATAAGAGTGGCTAGTGAATATTCTATGCACACCCTGAAGAGCACTGGAATGGAAGGCATAGCGCGAGGGACTATGGAGCAAAGAAGGGGATGCTTCCTTATGTTGGGTGTGTAGGTATTGTGGATGCCAGACCAGATAGATCTTGTGGAGGTGTCCCTAGCTCTTGATTGAGCCACTATATTATCCATTTTTCCTTTCCAATACCTTAGCAACCTGATAAAAGCAAAGGAGATTGAATTGGTTGACGGCCTGATAAACCCAATTGTATATTGGCTTGGCTGGGAAGCCTGATAAATGCAATTGGATCTTGGATTGGCTGAGAAGCCTGATAAACCCAATTGGATCTTGAATTGGATGAGAAGCCTAATAAACCCAACTAGTAGTTGGCTTGGATGTGTCTTGTTGTTTGTTTGGCCATGTGTGACCCTTGTCTAGAGAGCATGATAAACCCAACTTTGAATGTTGTCTTGGATGAGTAGCTTGATAAACCTAACAGTGAGATGCCTTGGTTGTGTAGCCTGATAAACCCATTTGTTGGCTTGGTTGGTCCTTAATGTGAATGCTGGCTTGATTGTGTACATTATGATAAACCCAACTGTATGTTGGCTTGGTTCTGTAGCCTGGTAAATCCAGCATTGTATTGGCTTATTGCTTGTAGCATGATAAACCCAACTATGTGTTGGCTTGATTGGACAGTCTGATAAACACAACTGAAGGTTGGCTTGACTATGTGTGATATGATATGGTTGTGTGTGAGTCTATTGTTCCCTAGTTCCTTGTGGATGTCATGCCCAACGTGGGAGTGGAAGTTTTCTTAAGAGATTAATGAACAAAACTAGCCTATGGTTGGGTGGAACGTTGCAGCAAAACAACTAGTTGCAGGACAACTTCATCTTCAAGATAAGTATTCTTTGTTATTCTTATTTATTCAATGCATTTTCTTATGAATGAATTGAATAGGATGAATGCTTGCTAATGATTTCAGTAGAGTTTACTATTGTTAAATGTTCCTGCATTTGCATTTGTATATGCCTTGTATGCTTCAATGGATTTTTCTTATGACCATGGAGGCTTGAAGCCTAGTTATAGAGTCAGAAGGCATCTGACTTAAGCATTTCTACACCCCAGAATCCTCCTATGCAAGGTAGAAGGCAGAGGAGAGAAGTTGAAACAATGCAAAATGTTGGTTTTTCTCACCCCGAGATCCTCCTGTGGAAGGCAGAAGTCGAAAGCAGAAAAATAGTCAGAGATTCCAAGGCATAAGTGTGTTTTTTGCACCCCAGGATCTGCTTGCGGGAGGCAGAAGGTGAGAGGTGGAAAATGGGAAAGAGGATAAGGAAAAACATTGTCTTTCCAATTTTTGAGATCCACCTGCAGAAGGCAGAAGGCGGAAGGTGGAATGTGGCTGAATAATTCTGTCAAAAGTTATGTTTTCGATTTTCTAGGTCCGCAGCGGAAGGCGAAAAGTGGAAAAGTCAAGGTATCATTATGTTGAGTTTCGTAGCGAAAAGTAGAAGGTGGAAAGTGTTTGAATGACTTTGTTGCACATTATGCTTTTGGTTCTCGAATCCCATAGCAAAAGGCAAAAAGGGGTATGAAGAGGGTGGAGTGTGGAAAGGACAGGTCCAGTATGGAAAAGGTTTTTTGGCCACAGAATGGATCTGTCAAGGGCATAACGACTATTACAGTGATTCCTAAGCCTAAGAATGAATGTTAAAGGATGTTACATGACCCATGACTATGTTAAAGAGAAAGAAATAACAAGTTTTAAAGTATTATGGATATCAGTCAGGTGTATGGGCATCGAGTTCATGGACATCATGGTATACCAGAGTAGTGGGTATGCTACATTGTGGTATCAGAGCACAGTTTTAGTTGCATTCATCTTCTTATGTGTCGATGCAGAGGGGAGGGTACATGACAACCTAATCCATGTAGTCACATGTATTTCCCCAATACACAAGTTGTTAGAAAGCATTAGTGGTCGAGTGAATCCCATGAACTTTTAGGAAGTCAAACATATCTGGGGTCCATAACTATTTCCAATTGATAAATAGAAGATTTCATTTGTCGAGATCCATCACGAGTCAATTCCATTGGAAGAGTATAAATTTATGTTTTTTCTCCATATATTCTTTGCTTTAGCTTTGTTTCCCTTGTAAATTCACTGGAACCCCTACAATTCCATTCTCCATATTTCCTTCCTTGAGGACCTTATCCCAAATTCCACTTTCTGAAGCCAAAAATCTCACATTTGTCTATTTTTAGGGTTTTTCATAACTTCTTCGATTCTCTTCCAATCTCCTTCAAATTTTTCCATAGTGTTCATTTCCCATTTCTGCTTCCTTGTCCCTCTTTGAAAAAATTTCCCATTCTTTCACCTTGCTTCTGAAACCCCCATTTTATGCCTCCTTATCTCTTAGAAAGTGTCTTAAACCTAGTCGAACCCCAATTACCCATCATAGTTTTTCCCAACCCCAATTTTTCATTTTCTAAAAAAAAATGTTTTTGTTTTTCTACCCATCCCCCCCCCCCTAAAAAAAAAACTCCTAGTTAAGGTTGTCACCCGCGTAAGAGAAAAAAAAGTGGAAGACGAACTTATCACCCTCAAGACCAAACTCCAAGATCTAGATGAAAAAATTCTCGGCCTCCATATTTAGCATTCAACCATGAAAATATATGACAACCAAAGTCTTCTGCAGACATTGGGTTCTCTTCTTCCAGCAATTTTCGTGGGCCGAAGTTTGATTTTCCTCGCTTCAATGTGATGATCTGACTCGATGGATATACAGGGAAGCACAATATTTCAGTCTACATAACAATTTTGATGTCAATAAATTCCCACTTGTATGATTTCATTTGTAACATGAATCCCTTCAATGGTTCCATTGGTACATCAAGGATCATGAAGAGCCAAAATGGACATATTTTTTCCAACTCCTTTTGCAATAATTTGGCCCTAGTGCTTTTGATGACTTCATAGGAAAAATCACTAAACTTCTCCAAACTGGCACTGTGAGAGAGTGTCAGACATAATTTGAGAAACTGGTCAACCACACAAAAGGATTTTCTGATGCATTCTACAGGAGTTGTTTTATTAGTGGTATGAAGGATGCAATGTGATATGAGATTAAAATGTTTTGTCCCATCACAATGATGGAAGCCCTAGGGTTGGCTAATTTTGTAGAGGATAAGATCATAGCTCAACAATGCTCCAAATCCACTTTTGTTCCATTTAGAAATATGGTTTCCCAAAGAACTCCAATCACACCAACTCCTAGAACCACTCCTATCAAGCATTTGTCTGAAGTCGAGATGCAGGAACGTAGAAAAAAAGGGATTTGTTATAATTGTGATGATAAATTCACTTGGGTACATAGATGTGGCGATAAAAATATCTATCTCTTGGATGTGGATTCTCCTCCCACGCCTAAAATTTATGAATATGCTTAGGATATAGTAGATGATCAGGATGACATTCAGCGGCCGCCTATTGACCCTCCTTCTTAGGACGACCACCCAGAGATATCTCTCCATGCATTAGATGGAGCCACCACCCCAAAAACCATGCATGTCAAGGGCTTCTTCAAGAATCTCCCTCTTACAATACTCATTGATTTTGGTAGCACTCATAACTCTATTGAACCTTGGATCATCAAACAGGATGATTTTTTTTGTCCATCCTTGCTCCATATTTGAGGTTAAGATTTCCAATGGGGGCACCTTACCTTACAAGGGTAAGTGTCAAAATTTTTGTATCTCTATTGGAGATTATAAATTGTCCTCCAACATGTTTTCCTTGCCCTTAGGAGGATTTGATGTGGATTTGGGAACTTAATAGTTACACAGTTTTCAATCAATGGGAAAAACCACACCTTGAAGGGATTAAAAATAGGTTCTCTCACCATCATCAGTTCACATCGCATGGAAAATGTCCTTAATAAGAATTCACATGGTGTCATTTCTCACCTCTATTCCATTCATATGCAACCATCAACAGCCTCCACTACTCCCTTGGATCTATAACAAATTTTGATTCAATATGCAAGTGTCTTTATTGAACCAATGGGATTTCCACCATCAAGACCAGAGGACCATCTCATTCCTGTACTATATGGAAGCATCCCTCCCAACATCCATCCCTATATCCACCCATTTCACCAAAAGAAAGAGATTGGTATGCTCGTTTGGGACTTATTGAAGCAATGTATTATTGGCCCTAGCACTAGTTTCTTTTCTTCATCGATTCTTCTTATCTAAAAAAGGATGGGTCATAGAACCTCTGCATTGACTTTCGAGCACCTAATCACATCACAATCAAGAATAGGTTTCCAATTACTATTGTTGATGAACTTGTTGATGAGATTCATGGTGCTCATTTTTTCTCCAAGTTGGATCTTCATTCTGGGCATCACTGAATTCGAGTTGATGAGGATGATATCCCTAAAGCGTATTTCCGTACACATGATGGACACTATGATTTTTTGGTCATTCCCTTTTTCCTCACTAATTACCCTTCCACATTCCACACATTTATGAATAAAATATCTCGGTCCTGATTGCGGAAATTCATTCTGGTCTTCTTTGATGATATCCTCATCTATAGTAAAACATGGGTTGAGTGTCTCCAATATCTAGATATTGTACTGCAACTTTTATGTGATCATCATCTCCATGCCAAATAGGCTAAATGGTTTTTTGGGCAGGAGGAAGTAGAGTATCTCAGGTATATTGTTTCAGCACAAGGGGTTCCTATGGATCCTGCCAAAATAGATGCCATGAAAAATTGGTCGTGGCCTCAGACACTCAAGAGCCTTCATGATTTTTTGGGACTGGATGGCTACTACCGCAAGTTTTTCAAAGATTATGAGAATATTACAGTTCCATTAATATATCTATTGAAAAAGGATTCTTTTACATTGACACATGCTACTGAGTGTGCATTTGATAAACATAAACAAGCTATGTGTACCACACATGTTCTAGCTATACCCAATTTTTACAATCCCTTCACTACTGAGAGTGATGCTTGTGACAATGGACCTGGTGATTTTATCCTTCAATATGAACATCCCATTGCGTTCACCATCAAATACCTTTCTATTAATAATTTATCCACCTCTACATATGAGAACGAAATGATGGCTATTTTACATGTAGTACAGAAGTGGTGGCCATACCTATTAGGGAATCATTTATGCATTAAGACTAATCTCCAGAGTATAAAATATTTCTTGAAACAACGGGTCTTATCCCCAACACAACAGAAATGGGTGAGAGAACTTATGGGTTATAACTATGAGATCCCTTACAAGAAGGGTAAGGACAATCTTGTGGAGGATTCTCTTTCTCGCACATTTGATGACCACATTTATGTTTCAGCTATTTCCATGCCCATTCCAAATTAGTTGCAATATGTTTAGTGAGGCTATCTCAATGACTCTTCATTATCTGAAACCATCCAACAGTTGGCCAATAACCCTTGATTTGTACCACATTACTCTTGGGATAGTGATTCTCTAAGATAAAAGGGTCGTTTGGTGCTTCCCTAGAGCACATATCTTCAACACGTTGTCTTCTATGAAATCCATTCTTCTCCATCAGCAGGGAACTCTGGGTTCCTCAAAACATATGAGAAAGCACGACATAACTTATTTTGGAAGGGAATGAAAAGGAAAATTCAATATATGGTGGTTGAATGTTATACCTTCCAGCTCCAAAAGGGTGAAATGAGACTCCTTCTGGGATTACTTGAACCCTTTCCCATCCCTACATGGATTTGGACACATATTTCGATGGATTTCATTGAATGGATCCCTAAATATGGAGGGAATACAGTGATCATGGTTGTGGTTTATCACCTCTCCAAATATAGTCATTTTTTTCCCTCATCCATCCATATACCACCTCCTTAGTCGCACAATTTGTCATGGACAAGATATTTTGTCTTCATGGAATCCCTTCTTCCATTGTCTCAAACCATGATGCAAATTTCACAAGTCATATTTGGAAAGAAATATTTTGCCACGCTAGCACCAAACTAAATATGAGTTCAAGGTATCACCCACAAACAGATGGTCAGATTGAATTTATCAACAAATTTTTTGAAACTTATCTTCATTGCTTCACCTATGAACAACAACATCAGTGGGAAAAGTGGCTCCCTCTCACTGAATGGTGGTACAATACCTCCTACCACACTACATCTAAAATGACTCCATATGAAGCAGTCTATGGTTAGGCACCGCCAATGATCCTTCCATACACCCCCATTAGTTCGCCAGTTCAATAAGTTGACACAGTTCTTGAAAAACGAGATCATATTCTTGAAATTTCGTAGGACAATCTTCACATGGAAAGAAACCAAATGAAACAACAAGCCAATTAGCACCATTCTGAGAACACTTTTCAAGTTGGTGATATGGTTTTTCTTCGTCTACATCCTTACAAGCAATCCTCCCTAAAACTAAAAGGGTGTCATAAGGTGGCTCCAAAGTTCTACGGGCCGTACAAGATTCTTCATAATATTGGGTTCATTGCTTATAAATTGGAACTCCCCCCTTATTCTCACATTCACCTAGTATTTCATGTCTCTTGTCTTAAGAAAGTTATTGGCACCAACATCAGAGCACAAACTGTTTTACCAGAACTGGATAATGAATGATCCATCATTTTGGAGCCGAAGGCCATCCTCAATAGGCACACTCATCAGTTTCTCTCTCCATCCATCACAAAGGTATTAATTCAGTGGAATGACAAGAAACCATAGGATGCTACATGGGAACCACTCTTTCAGATTCAACAACAATTTCCACATCTAAAGCTTTGAGGACAAACCCATTTCAACGTTTATCTTTACTTTGTTAGTATATTGTTGTTGTACACATATGCTTTGTAAGTCGTCCCATGATTATATTGTATTATCCCACAATCATGGGGTGTAATAGTTATTTAGATTAGACTTAGTATATAAGTACTTGTTTATCCAACATTCATGCAGAGTAATAGTTGTTTAGATTAGACTTACTATATAAGTACGTGTTTAGGCCAATGAAGGAATCCACCAGTTATTTGTATTGAGCTTGCTCAAAGGAGCTTTCCCCCTCAAAGGGGCCTACGATCAATAAATTGCTTTTGTGTTCTGTTATTTCTATCATATTGTGCATTTTGATTATTTATTGCAAGAGGTTTCTCTCACTAAATAAAATTTAGGGGAACTTTTCAAAAAGAAAGGTAAGAAATATAAAAGGTTAAAAATAAGCCACTTCTCTCAATCCTCATGAGTTGGAAGGAATTTCAATTAATTTAATTAAAATCCCTAATTTTTCCTCATAAAAACCCTTCAAACCCTACTCATTCATTCTTTTCTCATTTCCCATGTTTATGTCTTCTCTTCTCTACACTTCTCCTTTCTCCTTGGGTTTTCCTCTCTTAGGGTCTCATAGTCATGGAGGATAGGTTTTCTCTATGAGTAAGATAATGGGTTCTCCTTCAATTTTCCTCCTTATTTCTTCTTTCTTTTCTATATTTATTTACTAATGTTTATTATTGTTTTTTTGTTGCATGTTTAGGGTTTCATCTATGTAGGATAATGTTCCATCAAAGAACCTCCATAAAGAAGGTAATGACTTCTCCCTTCCCTTCTCCTCCTTCCTTCCTATTTTATTTTTACTTTTATTTATTTATTTTCTAGTGTTTACTATAATTTTGTTGTTCCTAGTTTTGGGTTTCATGCATAGAGGTTAGGATTTCATGGTGAAACCTCCATAAGGAATGTAATGGATTCTCCCTTCCCTTCTCATTTTTCCTCCCTCTTTTGCTTTGCTTTTTCTTTATTGTTTTTCTAGTGTTTATTTTTTTTCGTTGTTACGGGTTTAATGGAGGATGAAGAAAAAATGACATTTTAGGGGTATTCTTTAATGCATATATCTAGTTCATGGGTATGGATTAAGGAATACATTTGCATTAATATAAGGAAATATGGGATGAAATCCTTGCACCCATCTATCTCTTATTACTTTTCCATTTGTATTCACTTCTTTGCATGCATAGGTTATGTTATTTCACTTCACATATACACTTTTAAAGGTATATTTTTGTAGAAATGTATCTCAAGTAGAGTTATTTCCTTATGGAAAGTGATCTAGGTTCAAATCCTAGCATTCCCCTAACATTTTCCATTTCTATTTTCATTTTTTACCATTTTCCATTTTTGTTTTTGTAAGTTCTAATTTGCACTAGGTTAGTTTAGTTTCAGTTCAAATTTGGAATTTTAATCATAGTTTTTTGTGGGAATGTAGCTCAAGTAGTATTCTTTCCTCCTAGCAAGTGATATAGGTTCAAATCCCAACATTTCCTTATCATTTTTTTTCAACTTTTTCATTTTTTCCATTGACATTTCCATAAATTTAATTTAATATAGTTGACTCTAAATCATGCGCTAATACTAATGCTAAATATGGCACTAATATAGGATCTAAAACCAGTAGTAAACCTTCCACTAATCCTGGTGCTAAACTTGGCTCTAATTTAGACACTTAAAAATGTAGTTTTGCGCTATCCAAATCAATTGGAAAAAATGTACACTAAAAAAGGACGCTAAATTAGGTCCTTATTGTTAGTGCCCAAGTTTTGAGGAAAAAGGTTGGGTGTCAAAGAACATAGTTCGTATCAAGAGGCCTGCCAAGGAGTCTAGTGCATGAAATTCCCACAACGTGCATCAACTGTGATCCACATGTGGCATTTTTGCATGTTGCTAATCCCATACATGGACTAATGGCTAGAAGGGATCCTAAGCCTATTTATAGGCATATTTTATAATGGGTTGGGTTTGATTAATAAGAAATTTTGTGGAATGTAAAAGGGTTTTGATTGTAATTGGGTTTTGGCTATACTTTGGAAGGTTGTGAGATAGAGGTGAACCTTTATGATAATTGATGTTATGGTTGTAATTTGCAATGATTTTTTCCAACTAATAATATGAAGTTCTTCCTTTCCTATTGTGCACAACCTCTGTGTGTGTTTACATAGTGTGATGAATGTTTAGTTTAAGGTATGGAATGTATGAAAAATGGTCTATTATTTTATATGCATGAGTAAGCTAATGAATGTGTAAATACATGGAAAATACCACTCCATCTCCCTCTCCGCAACCCCTATAATACTATTTGTGATTCTTGCATGCGTCTTGGTTGATACCTTATCCTACTTGTAGGGTATTGAAAATGTTGTTGCACGTAGGGTGTTTTGTTGGCTATGTATTTTAAACCCTAGGTTTGACTAAAATTATCCATCTAATTGGTTACATTATTGAGACTTGCATTAGGACTATAGAGGGAGGGAAAAGAGATGAGGTGGAAACCTACCAAGACTGAGATCAAGGAATGGGTAGAGAACAAAGAGGATGAGTTTGCACATAAGGAGACTAGAGGCCTACCGATTGATCCACAACAGTGGAAGGAAAGGTACAATAGTTAGATTAACATGAAATTTTCTTTTGTGAACATCCTTGTTTATTGCATGAATGGGAAAAAAGGCAATATGAGGTTAACAATATCTAGAGAGAACCTAGGATAGTCATCTAAACATAGGAGAAGGTAGAACAAGTGAATATTTTAGAGAATAAAAGGTCTAGGGAGGTGGAATTTTGGTTTCTACAAGTGAAGGAAGGGTATATAGTATAATTTGGTGTAGAATGCAATGATTTTTACAGTAGTGTGGAAGGTAGGTTTGAGGAGGGGCCTAGAGATAGATTTTTGGTGGAGGTACCTACTTGGGTTAAGATGTTGTTCATTGAGAAGGGGATTATGACTATGGAAATCAACACTATGGAAATGTAAAATTGGTGTTGTGGGGCTGGGGAATGAATGAGTGGGAAGATAAGTAAGCACAACAATAGATCCAGAAGAGAAATAACTCCATAGGGAGTGGAGGTATGCATGAAGATCTGAGATAAGGTGATCTGTTATAAGAGAGGAGAGAAAAGAATCCAAAAGGAGAGAATAGTGTTGATCATAGGGGAAGGAAGAAAACCAAGAAAGAGATTGCGTCAAGAGAGTGTGCATAAGGCTTATATGTACTAGAAGGGTGCACTATGCCTATGCAAGAATATTGTGCAGTAGATGATAGACCCTCAAAAAAATGTGGAATATAGGATAGCATAAGTTTAGATGAGGATAGAGAGATATACCCATAGAGGCAGAGCATATGAAGGAATCCAGAGGATGTGGGAGAAAAGGAAGTGTATATAGAAAGAGGCACTTCGATGACTGATGGAGAGACTATGTACTTGGATCTGTCATATTCTAGATTCAATGTTGTGAGGAGAAACTTGCCTCACAAAAACTCACTCTTTAGTCCAACCCCCCAGTGTCATTTATCCAATCAAGAAGACAACTTATTACCATAGTTTGAGCAGGAATAAAGTCCTAAATCAGAAGAAATAAGAGGGATAGAATCTAGTTCTACCTCAGAGACTCATTCAAATATGAAAGTTCTAGAAGTTAGCAATAAAGTTCCTAATCCACAAGATTCGATGAGAAGACCTAGTATACCAATAAATCCAAGAATGGCGATGACATTAGACTTTATGCTGGGGTTTCCTATATTTCACAAAACATGAATGGATGACACTAAGTAACATTAGTTCACAAGTGAGTCAATATGGTCAGTGAAGTAAATCACTAATGAGGAGTCCAAGATTCCACATCTAGAAACTACATTGAGAGACTAGGCCCTAATGTGGTATATGAAGTACAAGACCACTCTAGCCCTAGGTCATGTTTGATCATTAGCAACTATTAAGGAAGACCTTCTGAACGAATTTTAGAAGCTAAAGTCTAAGTCTTAGTGCATCTTTGAGATTAAGGAGATCAAGCAGAGAGTTGGTGAGTCCATCTCAGACTGCGTCTAATGGTTTAATATCCTTTTGTATTGGTTGAGTTTCCAAATACAAGATGTACAACACTGTGAATGGTTCATTACAGGATTTCTATCCCACATAAGAATTCCACTTGCATGGCAGAAGGTGAATATTCAGTCTGAAGCATTGGATATCGCAACACGATTAGAAGCGAATCTAAGAGGGTACTTTTAAGCTGGAATGGTGTAGGTACATATGTAGCTTGTTGTACTGACCACACATTTACAACAGTTGTCAACCAAAAAAGAAGTAAGAAAATATATGGTGTAGCTTCTGTAGAATAGAAGGCCATCACAAAAACAAGTGGTTGATGTTGAATAACTATATTGGTACTAGTGCACCTAGTCCATTTCTTGCAGGTCCTAAAGAAAAGTGGTGTGAGATTTGTAGAGTATGGGGGAACTCACTGCCTAATTGCTCGATCTTATAAAAGTACCAAATTTTAGTTCATGCACATTTTTTCAATTTTGTAAATCAGTTGGACAAGATGTGAATAATTCCCATGCTTTGCAACCGAGGAAGGACAACATGGTGGACTCCTTCCATATCCAATGAGTAGAAGAGAATAAGGGACCTGATCAAGGAGGGAATCGAAGAGTAGCGCATGGTGGATATTGGGGCCATGGAAGAGGATACAATGGAGGAGTAATATAGGTTAGTTGTTTTAACTATGGAGAGACAAGTTACATGGAAATATTTTGTACCAATCCCCATACATTATGTGAATATTGTTATAGTACAAAATATTTTATAGAATACTATTCATACTTAGTCGCTAAGTGGGAAGAAAACAAGGTTCATTGTAACATGGTGGTTGTTGAAGGTGGTAGAAGAGGTTTCCCAATGTGAAGATGACCTACAAGAGGAAATGATATGTATGGAAGACTAGCTATGTAGATTGCATGAAGATGAGGATTGTAGAACAAGACTGCATGAGGAAGATTTGTTGCACCATAGGCACAACAAGGAGCAACAAAGGATTTTGTAGCAGGAAGAGAAAGAGAGATGCAAAAAAGGTATCAGTTAATGACTCTAAAGGCTAAGAAAATAGTTTTCTAAAAATTTGTATAATCATCTTGAACAATTCTAAAGCTACCATTGAATTAACTAATATGCTTAGAAATTTGGTAATGATAAGTGAAGTGGAGGAGGCCATATTTTCCCACTTCATGAGAGGAATGTGTGTAGGATGGGAAAGAAAAGAATAATGGGGAAAGAGTTCAAGTTTTCCCTAGAGTTGGGGGATATGGGATGAAGAATGTGATGCTCGACCTGGATTCTAATGTTAAAATCCTTCCCAAGAAATCATGGGAGTTGATGGGGAAACCCAAGCTAGTATGGTCTCCTCTACAAATTAGGGTAGATAACCAATACAAGATATACCCTATCGAGAGGTTGAATAATGTAGAAGTAAAAATTGATGGAGTAAAGATAGTGGCGGATTTCAAAGTTATCAAAATCATGGAAGACATCGATCCCTACATATCACTATAGGGAATCGAATGGGAATTCAACAACAATGTTTTTTCTGAATTTAAAAAATAGGCACATGTCATTTGAAACTAAGGAGATGTAGGTGTTGGATCCTTTTTATGCTACAAAGGGAGAACAGTATGCAGATCCAATAAGATATGACACCAGTAGTATCAAGATTAAAAAAATCTATAATGTGACAGGGAGAAAGGAGGATTAAATGAATTCCACCACGAAGGTGGAGATAAGTTAGCACAATGTATGTGATTTTGACACAAATTCATAAGATGTGTTGGACTGATGGCATAATCGATAATACAAAGTGTCTTTAAGAAGATGCACATTAGTTACAAAGTTAGTGCATTGGATTGGGATAGAGTTGCACGACCCAACTAACTTCGATGGAATAGAGAGGGTGGACACCTTTCTAGAGAAAATGGAGGCATGAATCCCGTAGGGCCAACCAGTAAAGGTGATGTATGTGGTAACATGTGGGACACTTTTGTTCTAGTGGGTGACTCATAATAGGAATTAACTAGTAGGGAGGAGTTGAAACATGCATCAAGGTAAGGTTTCATCCTGGCACAAACTTGGAATTTCTAAACAAATTCAAGGGGACTGAGGTTCCCAAGGAGCATATTTTCAGTTCTTCCAACCGAGATGGACGATAAAAATCATACCATGTAACTAGTGGGTACACTAATTCTTCCATACTCTGGACATGGTACTACACAGTTGTTATATACAATAGAAAAAATAAAGGCATACAAGAAGTTGTTCGAAGATATCCACCCAATTCATTTCCACATTCAAATTTAGCACCAAAGATCCTAACCGGGAAAAAATATCCATGGGATGAAGCATTCCATATTTGTATAAAGACCAAAGAAGGATGTGACATAGAAAGTTAGTCTACACATATCATAGGGATTTGGCCTAGTTGAATCAACTAATATGTTGATAGAAAGTAGGAAGTATAGAAATGAATGGAGAAGAAGACCAATGCAATATACAAATCATAAAGATTACCAAGGATTACACAATGCATGATGAGCCTGTTAGCTGGAATATTTCACCTCCTACAGACAGCAAGGTGTTCCACTAGTCTGAATGGTTTAGATCCAGAACAAATAGAGGACAGAGGTTAAAGACTCTCCCTAGACGCTATAGATATCTGGAATACAAGGCTTTGATAGTCCACCTGTGTACCTGCAATCAAGCTCAACATGAAACATATCAAAGCAACTAGAATATGATCTACTAATCTATGCTAGTGACTAAGGAATCTAGCAACATATATGCGAAATCATAACAACAACAACATATTTGGGATAGAAATCAACTTGCATTAATGAAATATGAAGAAGTTTACAACCAAGCCTTAGTGTTGACATGCATCTCCATGAAACCAAATTCTTATCCCCAAAAGATCCGACTCTAGCTCTCTATGCTCTCTCCAAATGATCTTGGGCCAAGGATCAATCCAACAGCATAACAATACCTTCCATGTTCTCCCCCTCAACCATGGCCATAAGCTTGTATTTATAAGGCTAGATGGATAGGATAGGTTGAGATATTTGTGGGTGAGGTGGCCTCCAAGATCCTAGGATGGGGGATCTCGAGCTCAACTAACCCACTACAGTAGGGATAAGGGATATCTTGAGGCTTATCATATAGAAGCCTCGAGAAGCTTCTATTTTTCCCTTTTTACCCAGGGTACCGCATTTTTCCTTCAGTGACAGAGCGGTTCTGGTAATAACCGCTTATGGGCTAAGGGCTATAAGTGGTGGCACTTCTTATGGGAAACAAAGTATGGGCGGTGCGAACAAGGGTACCACTCCTAGATAAAGGGGCATGCACGGTGCTGGAGATTTTCATGTAAGATTGATGAAAAACCATTTAGTTTCCACTCCAGAAGCTGGGATTCAGGGAAAATAGATATGTCAAATGTCTTATCACATGATGGTGACAGGATTTTGGTATAACAGGATGCCCCCCAAAGCATGAGTCTTAAAGGGATAGGATAAATGAGAGCTTTGAGAACAAGTCATTGCCAGGAGATGAAAATGTTGGCTCAATCAGAGCATTTCGTCAAGCAGGCATCTGTAGTACATCAGTATGTTGACTCATAGACACATGTAACCAAACTTATAGCTGCAGACCGATACAAGGCAGATCTATGAGTGGAATAAACAAGCATGGCTACTAGAATACAACGTAGATCCATGTGATAGAGGACTCAAACTTGGACATAGCTACCAGACATACAACGTAGATCTATGTCATACAGACGCAAATTTGAGCGTAGCCATGACCATAAAATGTGGATCCATGCTAGATATACAAAACTACATCACAAGCTGGGGAAAAGCAATGAGCACTTTAAACAAATGCCCAAGGTCTTCATCTCATCTTCCACAAAGTATGATTCTATCCATGTGATTACAATGATCTGAAGTCAAACATGGTAGAAACCACTTGATTACCGGCCAATGATGTGAACCATTAACAAGTGCGAGGGAAATCACCATTAATTTCAGTGATTCCCAAGGTACCCTAGTACAATCTACTGAGTGTGAATAGATGTCCTGATGTTGAACACCCAGTCGATTCTATCGATCAAAGGTGAATGATGTGAACCTATGTTGAGAGCAAGAGAATCTGTCATTAAGGAATACAGATCTCAAGGTACTAAACATTGTTTCTAAGACTATTTCCTGGATGATGAGCTGATGTTGACGGGGATAGTCTCGTCGAAGGAAGGCCATGATGAGTCCCACATCGACAACATGAAACTCAGAACATAGTTCTGGAATGATGCAAATGTAGTAACCATATGACTGACTCAAAGATACTGACACAAACACTGTGTATACTGCAGAGGTAAGACTTCTTCAAATCCCCTTTGAACATCAGGCAGCATGACAAAAAGACTTGGCAGCATGACTAGACAGGACAGATACACAATGCGACAGTGGACAATGTATTCTTTTGAAAGACTCAAAGGATTGACATGACTCATGAAAGTGGATCGTCACGGAGATCAGCTGAATACCCAATTCACTAACATGATTGTGCAAACAAGTGCCATGTTCAAAGGTAACGACAAACAACTCCCATGATTTGCAAGATGATTCCCTTCCCGTTTCCCCCATCATGATTGATGAGTGCCTCTTTTCGGTTTTACGAGTTCAAAGAGGGTGACAAACACTCGATATAGCTTGTCGGAAGACAAGTCCAGACTCATATGTTTTACGAACCTAAGAGAGGAGGGGTTCGATCCCAAAATGGGTCTCTCAATGTTTAATTTAACGAGTCCACTGAAAGAAAACTCAGTATCGTTCATGTTTAGATATTCTGAACAAATACAGAAGAAGACTCCAAAGGGGTCCTTTTTCATATGATTTAGTCTCTAAGGCCCGAAAAAGTATAAAATCATACCTTAGAGAACTCTTCTAGTCATGATTGGCTGGAGTGATCCTTTTTCATAAATAGTCCTATCCAAACCGAAAAAGAGATAACCTACCGTCAGATAGACGACTCTTCAAATACTTTAATGAGCATGAAGAAGACAAGATTGCTTGATGGTCTTTTCATATTTAGGGAGCCTGAAAAGAGCTTAAAGGAAACTCCATTAACCTTTTTGATGTTTGAATCCAGAGCACAAAAAAGTAATAAACTAAGCTCAAACCACTTTTCATGTTTTAACCAGAGCACGAAAAATGAAAAGTAAGCTCAACACCATCTTACTATTTTTAACGAGCTCGAAGATCAGTTAAAATAATGCTTAGGGATTGGTTTCATTTTTACACAAGCTTGAAACCAATAGGTAAACCTATGCTTGAAAAATCCCATTAACATGATATACAGAAGTTGGAATCTTTCCCCTATCATGATTGCTAGCAAAGATTACCCCTAGCATGGTTTCTAGCGGCTCGACATGCCCCCAAGCTTCGTTTCATTTGACGAATTCTTCTTCCATACCCAACCTAAAAACCTGGTTACTAATGTGAAAAAATTTCACCAGGGGGGTAGGAAGAACGAGAATCGGGTAGGTGAAAAGAAGGTTCAAGTTCTAACACTAAAGTGAAGACTCGACTCAAGGGAAGGGGATCTGTTTCATTTTTACACAAGCTTGAAATAGAAGGTAACTATGCTTGGAACATGGTTTCATTTTTATGCAAGCTTGAAACCAAAAGGTAAACTATGCTAAAGTAAACCTACTTCATTTTTTAATGAGCTTGAAATAGAAAATGAACTATGCTCAGGAATGATTTCATTTTTATGCAAGATTGAAACCAAAAGGTAAACTATGCTAAAGTAAACCTACTTCATTTTTTAATGAGCTTGAAATAGAAAATGAACTATGCTCAGGAATGATTTCATTTTTATGCAAGATTGAAACCAAAAGGTAAACTATGCTTGAGGAGATCCATTTCATTTTTTAACGAGCTTGACATAGAATGGGAACTTTGCTCAGAAAAAACTAACATGATGGTCAAGTGCTATTTCATTTTTTAATGAGCTTGACATAGAATGGGAACTTTGCTCAAAACATGGTTTCATTTTTATGCAAGCTTGAAACCAAAAGTGTAAACTATGCTTAGGGAGTGGTTTTATTTTTTAACGAGCTTGAAACCAAAAGTAGACTATGCTCTAGACATGGTTTCATTTTTATGCAAGATTGAAACCAAAAGCATAAACTATGCTTGAGGAGTGGTTTTATTTTTTAACAAGCTTGAAACCACAGGGTAAACTATGCTCTAGACATGGTTTCATTTTTATGCAAGCTTGAAACCAAAAGCGTAAACTATGCTTAAGGAGTGGTTTTATTTTTTAACAAGCTTGAAACCACAGGGTAAACTAAGCTCTAGACATGGTTTCATTTTTATGTAAGCTTGAAACCAAAAGCGTAAACTATGCTTAAGGAGTGGTTTTATTTTTTAACAAGCTTGAAACCACAGGGTAAACTATGCTCTAGACATGGTTTCATTTTTATGCAAGCTTGAAACCATAGGGTAAACTATGCTCTAGACAAGGTTTCATTTTTATGCAAGCTTGAAACCAAAAGCATAAACTATGCTTAAGGAGTGGTTTTATTTTTTAACGAGCTTGAAACCACAAGGTAAACTATGCTCTAGACATGGTTTCATTTTTATGCAAGCTTGAAACCAAAATCATAAACTATGCTTAAGGAGTGGTTTTATTTTTTAACGAGCTTGAAACCACAGGGTAAACTATGCTCTAGACATGGTTTCATTTTTATGCAAGCTTGAAACCAAAAGTGTAAACTATGCTTAAGGAGTGGTTTTATTTTTTAACGAGCTTGAAACCACAGGGTAACAATGCCCTAAAACCTACTCCTACGCAACATAATATCCAGAGGTTGGTAGGTTTTCCCCATTTTGTAAAAGCTAGCGGCTTAGCTCCGTTATGATGTCCATAGACTAGAGCCATGCTGCCCATTTTACCTATGATGGGAAGATGCTAACTAGAAGAGGGGCAAGGAACCACAAGAACATGTGGAACATTCAGGGCAGTCTGATTACTAGGAGTGATGCAATGGTCAGGTGTAACAAAAGAAAGCTGATCAATGGTCACAATATTCCCATCATGGGGAAAATGCATAACTCTAAAAAGTGTGGACACTACGGCTTTCATGGCATAAACATAATCATGTCCAAGGAGCAAATTGAAATCTAAAGGACTTTGGACCACCATAACATCAATACAGACAGTTTTCCCTCCTAATGTAATAGGAAAATGAGGAAGGATCCCTAAAGGTGCAGTAGGTCTGCAATTAAAATATAGTATTTGATTGGTGGCTGGCGCAAGCTGAGGAGAACCTAAAGCTTGCCAAGCAGTTGAGGATAGAATACTAACATAATCCCCTTCGTCAACAATAGTGCGAAGTATCTGCCTAACAGTAACATTCACAACTATCTGGAAAGGAACACTCGAATGAAGACGAGACTCTGTTAGGTTACTCCAGTTAAAGGAAATAACCTCACTACTCAGAGAGGTTTCTGTCAAAACAGACAAAATTTCCTCTTGTCGAGAACAATCAGAATGAAGCATAAAAGCTTCAGCAGGTTTCAGTTCATTCTCTACTGGAAGAGAAGAACAAGACGAAGATTTGGTCGAAGCGACTACTTCAGTCTTAACACTCTCTGATGAAAGAGTGGGATTGGGTGGAGATGACATCAACCCGACCACTTCACTCTCCGAAGGAAGAGTGGGATCAATTACAGATAAATCCGAATCGACCACTTGGTCAACCAGTGGGGGATCGAGGGATAACTTACTATCACTTGTTGGAATCACCTGTTGATGATGAGTAATATTTCCAACCAACGCGAAGCTTCATCCATGCTTAGACAAATAAAAGTACGAGGCATAGCCTTGCAAATCAAACAAGGATACAAGACTTTACCGTTACGACCTTTTACCAATGGGTCACTGATTGAGGGAGTATCATCAACATGATGATCAGAGGTTGATGACACAGACGGTTTGGACCTTTTATACCACTCTTCTTGTACATGAGAGACACTGGGACACTCCTTAAGAAGGTGGTCCCCCTTGTAAATCTTACAAGGGAACTTGGGTTTTTCGGGTGTTCTCTTAGAACGAGCACCCATCAAGAGCAGATGGTTGCTACTTTTTCTCTTGCTTATCCTTCTTCTTTTTACTCTTCCCTTTCTTCTTCTTCTTATCTACATGACTACTAACCATAGAGCTTTGGTCAAGCGAAGAAGAAGAAAGGGATGAAGCAACAACCGATGAAGAAGGAGCAGGATTAGGTTGAGGTCGATCCTCTCCCAGAGGAGAGGTGACATTTGAGACATTAGGTGTAACAGGAATTACCAGATTAAACAGCCATATCGGGAATCCTATAGTTAATCCAGGAAGATTTAGAGTGGCAATAAATGGAGGACCAATACCTTCACTTGGAGGGAATACAAAAGGTACACCTTGGAAAGGGACCTCTTGAGTGGTATTCCCGGATGAGGATGCCATCTCTAAACTCTCTAATAACCCCCTAACTACTGTTAACACCCAAAAATGGTTAACTACCTCATCTATCCCACTACATGGCTCATTTGTCCATTTGACTACCATATTTCCCTGAAAATCCCACTAAAATGCCTCCAAAAGGCCATAAAACCATT
>LPNX010140376.1:199171-245923 GCA_001517045.1 Pseudotsuga menziesii | reverse complement strand
AATGTCTTAAGCGTCGCTTTCAATTTTAAATAATTAACCAATTACGACAAATTATTAAATGATTGATAAGACATTATTAAATGAATGAGTAATTTTAGCGCTGTCGCTTAAGCGACGCTTAGGAGGATATCCGTCGCTTAAGCGACGCTTGCAAGCCTATCCGTCGCTTAAGCGACGCTTATCAAGCCTAGCCGTCGCTTAAGCGACGCTTATCACCACCATTTCAAAAAAAAAAATTATCTTCCTGATTTTTGGCACTGTTAAAATAAAAAATCCACGCGCCGTCAAAAAAAACCGTCGGATTTTGGATCGAAATATAGTAGTGGTTGAGGGGGAGAACTATATAGGTATTTTTATGCTATTGGATTGACTACCTAGTCCAAATCATTAGAGAGCATAGAGAGCAAAGTTAGAGCTTATGGGGTTGAAGTGTTTGTCTCGTGGAGGGGCTTTTCGACACTAAGTAAACAGTTGTAAGATTCTCCATACATTCTTAATGTAAAGCTGATTTCTATCCCACATTACTTTTGTTTTGATTTCACATGTACATGTTGCTAAATTCCTTAATCACTAGCATGGATAAGTAGATGATTTTCTGGTAGCTTTGATGTGCTTGTATGTTTGATATGTTTGCAGGTACATAGGTTCACAATCGAAGCAGTATACAAGGTGTCTAAAGTATTCAGGGAATGTCTTCATCATCTGTTGTTCACTCATTTGTTCTGGATCTGAACCATTCAGATCAGAGGAACAACTTCTGTCCGCAGAAGGTGAAATATTCCTGATAACAAAAAGTCCAATGGATATACTTTTTCAATCAAAAACTCCCCCATTTATCGAGAGAATTTTATCTTCACCTCCATCTTGCATCCTTGGAATAATCCATACACCTACAATAATACTAGGAATGTTGGCTTATGTTTATCATTAAATATATAATCATTATGTGCCAGCCATGTGCCCCACATCTTATAATTTTTCCATAAGAAACTATTTTTCTACAAAAATCTCTACATTATGTAGTATCATGTAATTTGTTTATGAGACTTTGTGGAATCTACAAATCCCTGCCTCTTATAATGACATAGTAAATTATGAGACATTTCTTGCTAATAGGAAGCATAAGGGATCTTCTGATAATTGAAATAGTGTACCTATTGTTCAATGTTTCTTATTTTTGAGTTTTATGTGGATATAAACAAACATAGTAGTATTCTACATCATGGTCCAGACAACATGATTTTTTATTCGAGAGAGGGAAAGATGGATTTTGTATATCATGATTTTGTACATCCTACCAACTATTACTCTATTTTAAACATACTTTGGTTCCAATTTCAAGACTGTCTACATCTTTCCTAGAAATGGAAATCAGGCCAAGAATTGTATGGTAGGATTCAACTTCATAGCAAGGATCAAGTCATCCATGTCCTCTCTTTTTTTTTTGGTGACATAGACCAAGGTTTATCTAAACCTAAATATGATATTAGAATCCACTGCAACAATCCAAATCTCGTGAAATGGAAAGTACCATGATGCATAAATTTTTGTGGAAAACCACCAATATACACAATTATCAACAACAGAATAAATATTTATTATCATCCAACTGGTGTTGATATCAAGGGAAAAGTATATTTCATTAGAAAAAACAAACTAACTATTATTCTCTTTCCCACATTTGCTTGTTGATCAACAAAGGTCTCATTTGAAAAAATTCGTGAATGGCCAAGGTCGATAAAAGGAAAAAAAACTAAATGAGAAAAAGTCACCAATGATCATGATTCACCTTGCTTTTTCAATCTACGACTCAAATCTCGCCATAGGATTTTAGATAAAGGAAAAAGGTCAAATGGGAGAAAGTCACCGACTGGTGATATTTATCTTGCTTATGGCCTATCCAAATATTATCCAACTAATTCACATTGATAGTTAAGGATAGGGTGCAAAGCCTAACATAAATTGACAACTTTCTTAACCAGTTCAAGGAAAATATATGGCCTAGTATTTAATCGGCCATATTGTCCCTGAAGAGCGTAAGACGCACATTTTTTCCAGGTTCCGATCCAGATCTGGTGAACAAACTAAATGGCATGATAATACAAATATTTTCAAGAAATACAATCTCCGATCACCAATAATATTAAAATAAAGGCATACAAAATCCATACCTTGAGCATTCCCTTGCAATGGTTGCACCTGAAGCAAGCCTTGTGGTAAGAAAATCCATCCAAGTGTTAGAATTTAGTAAATTCTAACACTGGATCATTCTAACACTAGATCAAATGGTTACTAAAAACTTGCATCATTCTAACACTGGATCGGAGGGTTGAATTTAGTACATTCTGCATCATCCTGCTGAAAACCTTCTTTGTATGCAGAACTTAGACCCACTGCTAGTGAAAGAGAGAGCAAAGAATTAGCAGAGTATGGAGTCTCATCACGTACATGTTTTGGTTTTGCAAGGTAACGCATTGGTGTTGAAGGACCATCTTGTGTAGACTCACTACCCTTAGATTCAGCATAAGTGCTAGCCTGTGGGCATCAGAGAGAAAACAAAATCAGTACTCCTTCAAATAGTCAAGGATGAGGAACTTTTAGTATTTTAATAAATAAAACAATGTCTTTATTTACATAGGATCTTATTTGCATTGTGAATATGCATTGTATGGAAGTACAACTAGTCAAATCTGGATTACACCACAAACCACTTTTCTTACTCTGCATTGAATAACATCCAATTGCAGGCCCTAAATGTTGTGTACCAAATCCTTAAAATAACATAATAAACTAGAGTACACACAATTTACATAGAAATGAGCATGGAGCACAACTCCAAAATAGATCGAAGAGATAAGTTGCAATATGAATAACTCCTAATAGATTAGGAGAACCTCCTCCAAATATCTCCAATACCTTGATATATCCCAATCCTACATCCACTCCCTACTAAAGGCTACATTGACCTCTACACATATTATATACATATAATCACTCATTTCACATGTGGGAGCCCATAATGCAGAACTTTATTGCATATACATTTAACACTCAATGCTTCTACATTCAATTATACTTCTACATTCAATGCCATATATACCCCCCATAGCCTATAGGGTCATAACACTAAACTGCATGCTTGTATTTCAGGTGTCTCTTCTAGAAGGTGTTAGTGTGCAATAGCTACTGAAATATCAATGCAATCTATCTCTTGGAAACTAAAATAGTCCAGACCTTGGGAGAAAAATGAAATTAGTTTCACAAAAGAATCTAGTAGTGCATTCAGCAGCAGGTACAGTTGAAGAGCTAACAACAGGGACTATCATAAAAGGCAACAAGTTAATCTGATATGTTTACAAATGACAAGGTTGAAAATTTGAAGCCATTGAATGTTTTTGCAAATATACAAAGTATGAACAAATATGGAAAGCTCAGAAACCTTGTAGTGCATTTGAATTTCAGAATTGATTCCTTCCCCAAAAGGATCTTCCACCTGTAATGGGTATCCAACAAGATAGGAAACTAGCTCAAACTTAGAGGTTTCGAGAAGTAAAAAATGACAAAATGGTCTTTCTTTGGGAATATTCAAGAGCACAAACTTAGCCTTTAGCAAAAGGGGAAAACCTGGCACAAGCCAAATAGGAATTTGAAATAAGCAATTGGATAAGAATAGACATGGATACATCAGAAGTCTCTTTAGCCTACCTAGCCTTCACAGAAAGTAAAGGGAAGATGACATTCTCATGGCTGGACAATCTAAACCATGAATTAAGAGACTTTGGAAACTTATCCAAAAGATAAGAATCCCCTTCTTGAATGAAGAAGATAGAATAATATGGGGCATATAAAGCTCAGGAAATTTTTCAGTTCAACAAACTTATTTGCTATAAATCCAAGAATATGGGAATATTATACCCAATAAAAGTTGGACAAAAAACTGGAATCAAGGTTCTTACACTAAAATTGCAAATCTCATCTACCCTAATCGAATACTAATCTATGACAATATGCAGAATGATGTTTCCTTGGTCCATCTATGTGCTACAATTGCAACACAGAAGGAATAAAAGGCAGATGCCTTCTAGTTAAATGCATAAGCAACATTGGCATGCTGGGACAACCTAAAGGTAACAATGAGAAAGAACAAAAGGAAATTTAAAATAGAATTCACTCCTTTTTTTCAGAAAGTGGGTCGAAGGTAAATACAAATCATTTCTACATTTTCATCATCGAAAAAGAGCTAGTGGTTATGGCTCTTAACAAGACTGACATAGTTTCCATGATTTGGACCACTACCTACATCGACCACAACTACAAAAAGTGAGTACTAAGCATCCGACCCAGGTGCATCATCAATAGTATTACATAACTTGAGCTCCATAGGTAAAACAACACGATAAGAAAGCTTCTTGTATTGTCCAAGTTGTTCTATGTACTTGAAGTGTTTCAAATGAATCACAAGAATATGTGGTGGAATCTTTATTTTCGTTATCTTTTGTGCTTCTTGCAAGCTGGAAGGAAATTGAAACATTTCAGACTTTCAGTCCTAGAAAATTTCAAGAATTTGGAAACATTGATGCAAGGAGAAACAAGAATGTAACAAATATATAGCGCATCAAAAAAAAAATCAAAATGAACCTGCAACATTTGTCACAAAAAAACTTGTCCTCTATGTTGAGCGTCTTAGTAGAGCTGGAGTTACGTAGACAACTTGTAATATAACTGTTTTGTTCAATGTCCAGACTAAGGTCTAGAAATGTTTCATCTCTGGCTGTAATTGTTTCACAGCATAAACATCTTGTTTCATTCGTAAGAGTCCCCTACAAAAAAGAAATTTGAAAACAAACTCAGGTTTCAAACCTTAAAGTGCAATATTTAGTATCTTCACACTGAAACATAACACAAGTATGAATTTTGAGGAAGCGACTGAATTTATATCTCAGAGATCAGATATTATTATACCTGGAAAATCTTATGAACCCATGTGACAGGTTGTTGTTGGGTTCCATTGCTTGTTCCATTGATTTTTCCATTTATAACCTTCTCTGGTTGGTTTAAAATTCCTAACAATTTCACAATTGCATTGGCTTCGTTCTCCAGAATATCCACAAGCTCATTTAAAAGGAAATTCAAGAACTCGTGTGCATCCTATCAAAGGGTTTGTAACATACGCTAGTAGTAGTTATTCCAACATACAAATACCTTGCACATGGTACCTTCAGCAAGACATCCATGTAACAATGAGAAATTAGGTTACCTTTAATTTAAATGACATTAAGATGAAAAAGGAAAGAGCAAAAAGCTTTAGATAAAATTTAGATTATGAAAAAATAATGGTTAAAAGGAAAAGAGGGTATGAATGGTGAATAATTACAACACCCAAAAGCATTCATGAATATAGAAAAAGGGAGAGAGGAGTAGGAAAATTGTTGCATACCATCCCTTTGTAAAATGGCACTCCTTTGAAATATACAGCATCATGATCTGCGTTGAGCAATCTATGTGATGCTCCAAAATAGGTAGGGAACAGCCCTATTTCACCAATGCAAGGTTGATCATTTGGCTGAAAAGTTCATTAATAGAAATTGTTAGAAATTTTCCTCCAACTAACATGGAACAACTTTTGATTGTCTGTCAGTAACTTAAATAATTTATAAGGACAGTACACTAGAGGATTCAGTTGTCTCACAAGAGGAACATGAGAGTCATCAAGAAACACAAAACATGTTGTCATTGATAGGGTGCTAAACATTCCAAATTCCTGTGGTTGCAGTAAGGAGCCATTGATGTAAGTAGCTGAAAGTTTTGTACCACCACAACATTCTATTAATGGCTTGTACCAAGCTTTGTAACTTAGTAACAAATCATCATCAATGCTGGAGGCCTCCCCTGTAGAGCCAAAATTCTTGTAGACATAATAGAAATTGCTTGTCTTTATAGTATGTCCATCAGTATAGGCATTGACTACTTTTAGGACTCCTAAAAAACAGATTAGATCAATGTTAACATGCTTGGAGTTACCTAATCTAAGACCAATCAAGCCCTTCCATGTATCACGTATTCTTCCATGTTTTTACCATACTTGACATAGCACCAACCACATTTACCCCTGCATCCTGTGCATGTGTATGAATTTCTACATATGAACTTGGATTATTCAATATTCACTATGCTATAAAATTTAAATTATGAAACAGTAGATATAAAGATATCAATTTGTCTAGGATATATTTCATCAATTGAAACTATAATAGTTAGTTGTGATGAATTATACCTGAACAAATTTTCCAAAACCACAATCAAGAGGAGAACCATGATAAAGTGTTGCAGTGGCACCAATAAGAAAACATGAGTAGACTAAAACTAAACCCATGATCCATCCAAAATTTGTTGGCCAACAAAATACATCTCCAGCTTTAACATCTAAGTGTTCCCATGACTCATCTCCACTCCTAATTGATGCTACATGTGTCCATGGAATGGCCTTTGGTTCCCCTTACAAGCATAGAATAAAAAAAGATCAGAAAGAACCTCTTAAAGAATCAGATTCATGTATAGGAAGTGGAAATGATTTAGAATACCTTCCCTAATCAACAAAACCTTATAAAATTGCAGAATAAAGCCATGCTTTACCTGATGTGCCAGATGAAAACAAAATAATTGTCAACGATTCTACAGGCTGGTGAGCAAGAGAATAATACTTGGGGCTGGTAGTGAATCATGAAGTGACAATGTTTATTAAATTTTAAACTGCCCATATTCTGCAAAATTACTACTTTCTATCAATGAACTTCTTAACATTGATAAGGGATAAGGGAGAAGTTGCAACTGCATCATTATTGAAAACACTAAAGCATATGGACAAAATATAAGAGACAATCTTATAAAGGGGCCACAAATTGATCCAGTCAATGATTCCCTATTTATGATTGAACACATGATGTAAATATTGACATAAATACAATAGACTTACTTAGTTCCAGCATGTAAAATACCTGTGAATATGGTTTGTCAATGCAAGAAAATTGCTCCAAGATATATCATTTTCCCTTAGTTGGGTTCACAGTTCCTTCCCCTTGGCAGGGATCACAATTTCCTTGGGAGCACTAGACTCCACAACTCGGCTATCATTACAAATTCAGAAACATTGGGAACATGAATTTTACAAGGCAATGTGAAATGTCATGGGAAACAGAAATAAAAATGCCCAACTAAAGCATGTGCTCTCTTGAATATTTCAAATATATGAAAAAATCATCCAATTCAACACCATCCATGAGATGGAAAATGATCTGCTTTCTATGCAATTGAAATTATAATTAGATTAGTCTTGTCACTTTTATTAATAGGAAATTTAAAAATAATGTGAAGTTAGACATGGCATTATCAGAATATCAGCAAAATCTATTTCCTGCCAATTCATCTTAATATGTCCAGACAATAGGTGCAATTATTCCTAGAACCAAATGGTTTTCTATATATTTATGGTTCAGCGAAATAAAAAATGGTTGACCTAAAGCACTGACGTTTACTAAATATCCTCAAAGGCTCAATCAAGATGGTTACTGGAGATTGTTGAGAGAAAGAAAATATGTTTATAAAATTCAAGAATTATGAAATGGAAAAAATGAATTTCAAATCAAAGTTGCAAACATAATCTCAGCGGAAAAATCAGCAAGGTTTGGGAAACATTGTTTCAGAATATCTTGGGAACACATCGGAAAACATTGACAGACTTTTAAAAAAAATTCTTTTTTTTGTTCAATTTTTTAAACATCTAAAGCTAAAAGAGCATCAAATAAACACGTTGCCACATGAATATGGAAAATAAAACTGAAATATAAGATATATAAGATGTCTAGTGATACAACACATATAAAAAACGAATCGTGTCCTGAATCCTGTAAATGCAATCACTCGGTAAAGGTATTCTCTATAGATATCTTGAATCTTTATAACTTATGATGAATATGTGTGCTTTTGATTTTATACAAACAGTAAGCAATGGCATTGAATCGCACAATTTTGTTGAAAAGACGAATGGGAGCAAACTAACTAAAAAGTGTATTTTCCTAAAGGTCTATTACAATGCAAAAAGAAGTAACAAATTCCATATAAAAATTGATAGAGAAACAACATACCTAGTACATATAACTGTGGAAATTTTCATTTTCTTTTTTCACCCGTTGCACAAAGCGTTTTGGAGAAATAACACCAGTTTTATTCTTATAAGAGTTAATCTGCATACAATAAATGACAATAAAACATCTACAAAATGCACAAGTAACAAAATTTGCAGAAACATATGATGTAAATGGTCCACAAACTCCATAGCAATGGTTACTAAAGCACAGAAAAAATAACTTATAAAAATGAAAAATCCTAGGTCTAAGGACTTGTACCACCTCTAAATTGGGAACTAGTTGATATTCACTTTGTATCACTTTATTTGGTTGAAAATTAGGAAGATATATTTGAAAAATCCAAAGCACACTATGTGAATACATAATAAATATTCCTAACGAATCAAAGACCATATGGCAACCATTGAAATGTTGTAGCCATTCTAGATAGCCACTGCCAACTTGCTGGTACATAGACTATGCCGGTATAAATCAAGGCTCAGAAAAATAACAAAAAATAAGAATAGTATTTTTTTAAATATTTTTAAATTAATATTATGAGAGAGGACTTTCCTCTAGGTCAAAATTGATTGATATTAAAAAGGACCTCCATGCCAATAAGAGTTAAAAAAATAGAGTTTACAGATAAATCTTCAAGTCAACATGGACCCTGGTAAAGTCCCAACTCTCAGCTAAAAAAAAATTTCATTAGCTACTTATAGACCTAATTTACTACTGAAATCCTATAAGTGATAAAATGGTGAAAAACAAAAATGGATCACCCTAGGCAGCATAATATGTCAACATGAACCTTTACCCTAAGCCACTGCCTTTAATTAACACCTATTAAAATAGGGTTTGGCACAAGCAATCCTCCATGCTTGCATTGCATATCTGTGGATCAGTCCCAATATCATAGATTCTCTCCCACCTTGTCAACCATCAGAATTTCCAGCCTTCTAATATAAACATCTAGGGCTTGAACTCCTATGTCAACGAGTCCAAGTTGATAGGGACATTTACATGCAACCAAACTATAGTTGGTTAGTAGTTAGGAATCTAGAATTGTACTTGGATTGGTAGAAAAGGATGTTCTGTAAATGTGTGGATAGCAATAGAGGTTTAAAAATAAAGACCAAGTGTTGTACAGTGACTGCCTAATGCTCTGTCAAGCAATCATTTTTTGATGTAGTAAAAGGAGATGATTTGTTCCAATCTGGTTTAATGGACAAAGTGATTGTATGCAATTTCAATGTATGTTTTGTTTCCCCTTTTTCTGATATATGTGAACCGTCCTATCAATGAACAATATTAGACTTTTTATGAAAGTGAAATTTATGAAGATAAAAGTTCTTGCAGCAAGGTACAAGAGCATCAAAACATTTTGCAGGACCCAATTTTGCTTTTTGTGCTTTGTTATTTCAAGCAAAACATTTGCCATGTGAACATTCAGCAAAGATGAACATTTGTCTATATTTAGTTCTTTTTGGAAAGATGAGGTATGTTACCATCTTTTAGCGAAAGGGACATTGTGGATTAAAGACACCGAGTCTTCAAATTCTACTCAGTATTCTGATTTTATTTCTGCTTTAGTCATTCTCAGGAAGAGGTTATGAAACTCACTGTATATACCCTTCCATTTTCTATTTGCAAATATTCTTCCATGAAAATAAGACAGATTTTTCAAAAAAAAAAAGATGACTTTCTATGGAAACATCAGAGTAAAGTCGCATTCAATGAGGTTCCTAATCCTCTGAATCTTAGGTATTTATAGTGCTTTAAGAAAGAGTTGGGTCTACTACCACAAGTCCACCTCTATTCATTTTCATGATGTTGAGTACCTCCCTGTGGGATCTTGGGCTCATATATTGGAATTTTTAGCTTTTGTAGACTGGGACTTTCTTGGCACTCATGTTGTCTGCATGATGTAGCTGTTTGAATTTTTATGTATTTGTTCTCTAAAGTAATATATGAAGCATAGTACTAATAAGGATACTTTTATCCTTAGCTGTCGTTATCCATAACAAAGAATTAATTCTTTGTTGTTGAAGCAGGAAAATTGACCATAACTATCACGATTCACAACTACAAGAAATGCAATAAATTGAAGGAAAAAGGCTCCAGATATGTGGTCAAATAGATAGCTCAAAATTATTTTGAAATGAGGGCTTCCACGAAAATATGTCAGCTAGGAATTCTAGAATGAATAAGCATAGGTTGCAATTAACAAATTTAATCTTAGCATGGGCTCTTGATGCTTGGAATAATAATCATACTTTACATAGGTATATTGAAAAACGAATGCACTGTAATATAATACAAGCTGAAACTCACACATGTCTTAACAAAGTGCCTCAGATATACTGACTTCCATATTCAATAAAATTCTACAGAAAGTACGATTGCATCAATGCTATGACAATCACAAAATGTATAAATGTGCATAGTTCTATATAAATGACTCACCCCATCAAATGCATCGATTGCACAGTTATCATGGATGTTATTTTCCTTCAAGACGTGGTGGGAAAACTTGTCCATCCAGAGATTCCACTTGTTAGTCCTATTCACTACTGTTGGAGACATTTACCATCATACACACTCTTTTTGGTCAAATTGGCCTAGTTAAACCACTATCCTAAGTATAATTAACATTAATTGACATCAGTGGAGCATTAATTGCCATCATCCAATCACACCCACACCTACCTATAGTCAAGGAGGCTAACTTAGCCTTCTCCTACAGTCAATGAGGCTAACTGAAGCTGAACTTACCATCAGAAGTTGGTGGAGGCACCCTGTTGACTCCAGATCATTAAATAATAATAAATAATAATTAAATAATATATTTAATGAGAGGAGGCACCTTAACTGACTGGTTGAACTGATTGTAACCACCAATTAGCAATTAGGTGCATTAATATCACTCAGATCACCCCCGGAGAAACCCAGCACAAGGCCCTATCACCAGGAGTGGTGATTAAACCACTTGTTTTATATTCCCAGAGGTGCAGTGGTTATACCATGTGGAGGTACCCGATACTCCAACACCCTGCCTCCGGTATAGCTCAAGGGAATTGAACCTGAGACCTTAGCTCTGATACCATGCAAGGTTTGTTGTTACACCAAAATCTGCAGATTTTGGTGTAACGGAAAACCTTACAACTACACTACACTGCCTCTGTGGTTTCCTTTAGACACCACTTGAGACAACACTCTAGCTCTTCCATTTCACACATAATGCAACAATCCTTAGAACAATGACAATTTGTAATTTTAACAGAGAAACCATAGCAACAAAACCACACACCTTTTGTTGGATGCTTATCAGAATCAAGCTTCCATATCAATTTTCTTTTTCTAGAAAAAACAACACCCTCTTTGATTACCTCAAATTCATTTTTCATGGATTTGATAAAAATAAGATGATGACGTGTAATTTAAATCAAGCATTAACATGACATATCAATGGTTAAAAAACAAGATTTGACATGACAAACAAAACATCTACAAGGACATGGACATATTATTTATACATCACAAAGAAATAAAACATAGGGCATGTTTACCTTTCCTACAGCAAAGGACACAAAGGAAATATACTAGTTACAAAATTTTCAATATTAGAAATTTTTTTTAGTTCATCTCTTTATTATAGAGAAAATGAAGAACTCTTTGCTTTATTCTTTCAGGCTGTCAACAAATTCATTAAGACCTAAAAAGAAGTCCTTCCAACCTAAGGTATCTGCTATTCTAAACAGACCCAAAATTGTTATTGGTTTTAGACAATGATGTTGATGTTAAAAATGACAATAGAAGCTGAATGTTAGAACCCAGAATTAGGTAAATAGATTTACATTAGTATCAAAGTTCCTTCCATTGAATGATTCGTATATATTGTGATATAACAATTAAGAAGAGGAATATTATTTTGTATTCGCTCCAACAAATGTCTGCTCTTCAATCACTATCAAATTTCAAATATACTCAGAGAGCTCGCAATGAAGTCAAAATTAGGATAGTACAAGTTTACCAGTAACTATAAGAAAGAAGAGGCATTATTGTAAGGATAATGTTAAACAAGAAACAGAAAATATTACCTTTAGCACATTCATGACAACATTCAGAATGGATTATTCTCTTACACCTTGACATAGTACAAGGGTTAATACTATCAGCAATATTGGATCCAAAACATTGACCAACAGAAATCCCCTGAAGAGCTCCATGCCACCAAGACGAAGTTATTGAGACAGGTATTTATTTATAAACGGGAAGAGTTCCAAAACTGTCACCAAATAACCTGCCAAGCTACATGCTTTTCTAATAGCACCAATGTGATAGTCAACCATCAGTTGACCAAAAACACGAAAATGTAGTTAGCTCATTGAAAGCTAGATATGCATATAGATATGCTCCTCCAACGAGTGCAGGGAAACGAGATGAGAGTTCTACATAGTGCAAGGCATCAAGCACACAAGCTGCTCTAGCTAGTATGAAACTAATTGTCACACCTGCATTTAAATATGTACAAAATCAAATCATTGGACAAACCTATGATTTCCATATATGTTAAATTAATAATAATTATTATTTTGCAAATTCTAAAACATCTTATGTAAAACCAAGGCTTTGCAATGAAAAATTTTGGGATGCTTAAGAGCTTAACTCCATGGATCTAGAAATTTGATCACAAGATTATGATAGTAGTACAAGAATGAAAGCATTTTATACATGACTGATGCAGTTCATTTTATTAAGCTTTAAACTAAATTCACATCAATGAAAATAATTCAAAAATATGCCACATGAGATGTTGAATTTTCTCTGTTTCTTTATCCCTTCTCCCTTGTCCTTCATTCTACCTCAAATAGCCTTCTATCCAACCATGAAATTTTGCTTCTCTGCTTCTTTAAATGTTCAAAATTTATTTTATGACATCTTTGTCCGAATTTCTAAAATTTACGCGACTCAGAAAGGAACACATGCAATCTTCAAATACACTTCTCTCCATGCTTATCATTCAGATCACTTGCTTTGAATCGCATCCTTTGGCCTTTTCTTGCTAGTGAAACATCCTTTATTTAGACAGAGTGATTATGAAACTCTTTATTGTGTACAATGGGTTCAACAACCTCACAAAAGAGGTCCCTTATCCATTTTAACATAGCCCTTCATTGGGTGGCATGCACCTGTTGGGATTTGAACCTGCTTAATCTCAGTAGAAAGTTACCCATCCTACCAAAAGACCACAACCTGATGGATGCATCCTTTGGCTATTGAATGTGACTTCTTCCTATTTATTTTCCAAAAACATACAATAAAGCTTCTTCTCATAAATATAATAGCTACTGCAGGCTATTGAATTTTGAATACCACTTGATTCTCTATTTTTGTTGCTTTGAAATATGAATATATTTGCGTCTAGTCTCTTCTAGAGCTGTTAAGATGCACCAAACTGCTTCAAAGATTGATAGTTTTTTCCAAAAATTGCAGAAAAAGAGCTCATCATGTAGTGGATTTTATAATGAAAACTGGACAAGCTAGAAATTGAACCAAGGTCTTTCCCCTTGCCAATGAGTGTCCCTACCACTGAGATAGATGTTATTTCCTGACCAACACCCTTAAAAACTCCCAACCAAGAAACAATTGGCTCAGGTCCCTTAGACATATTGAGCATACCTGCCTCTCATACCATGTTGAAAACTAAATGATTTTCCCACAACCGATGGGCTTCTTTACCATTGAGATATGCTCGTTCATGACAGGTACCCTTAATAATCTAAAAGTGTCTATTGCTACTTCTCAAGTTCCAACTGCCCATCCCACAAGCCACCCTTTGGCTCAATACCCCATAGTCGATGGGCTACTTCACTATTATACCCATTCATGATAGATATCCTTAATGGTTTTATCTAAAGGTGTCGAATACTACTTCCAAAGTTCCAACCACCCATCCCCCCAAGCCACTCTTTGGCTCAATATCCCCAACCACCTTGAAACTATCTGGCATTGATACCATATTGGCATATAAAACTAAACCCAAGACCTATCCCCAGCTAGCATGCTACTTTGGTTTGATCTAAAGGTGTTAGTTAATATCTCCACTATTTTCTAGTGAGCAGTTGCTATGTACAAGACTGCAATAAAACTGCCAAAAGAACTAAATGACTCGTTGCCTTCAACTAAACTAAGGAGCTTATCAATGATAGCATTTTTAACCTTTCTATAGATAAAAATCAAATTCATGAATCACACAGGGGTGTTCCCAACTCCACTTTGTAATTTCCTTCCTTTGTAGAATAGATTATCAAACAAACTCTTTTAAGACTAGATGGAAGAAATTCTTTAGTTTCTATAAATTATTTGTGCAACTCAACTTGCTGAAGAGAAAATGTCCCCACCTCCATTATAGTTGTAGAGAAAACAATTGGCACTACTGTATACTTAACTGAGAACATATACACAACACACATAGAGAACATATTACCTGGGCCTGCATCACACGCAACAGTTTCTGTGAGGATGAAAATGCCTGCCCCAACTGAAGCTTCGATTCTTGACATCTTTGTCTGAATTACAAATAAGGAATCCTTGGGAAAATGAATTTTAGTGGAATGTTCCACTCTTCACCTAAATGGGCAGATGGGATAAAGTAATTCCCCAATATGATCTCATAGAAAACCTCAAAAAATAGCCTAATAAAGAACAAAAACATCCCCAAAATATTCACGTAGCAGGCATGGATGTGTATTTGATACTAGATGGATTTCCTGGTAAAGGAAGCCATGCAAACTTAGCACTATTTTTTTTATAATTGAACATCGAGAAAAATAATAAGAATTCACTGCATGAATATCTTGTAAAACAAGATTAACAAATGGAAATTGCAGCTATTGTGTGAAACCAAAAAATGTTGGTCATGTTTCCTAGAGGTTTCATTATATCACTAGAATCATGTCCTCAAAATTCATTGGTTCTACTTCATATATGTCTGAAGTGTCATGCAGATGGTCAAGGTGGTCTCTCTCCACTTCCTGAAGCAATTTTAAAATTTTCCCGAAGAAGCGGTAACTAAATAGATGAATTCTTAATGTGGGACCCTATAGCTATTCAATTTCAGCTCATTTTACTAAAAATTTAAAATTAGGGGCTATATTTTATACAATTTCCTTAGTTTCACGTTCACTAATCAAAAGGAAGGAGAAACATCCATCCCTTGCCAATAGGTCTATTCAATTGGAAACTTTGACCTCTACTCTTATACATGGCTTATAACTGTTGACTTCAGTTTTTTCTAGGGTTTGTTAAGGCACAAATCTAGAATGTCATACCTGAAACAAATTCAAAGTTCCAAAAAATGTCACATACAAGAAAAATAATACTAACCGGCCAATTGAAGCACTGGATAGCTATCAAATAAGGTCCATGTATCAAGGGCCAAACAATTTAATATAGGAAGCATCAGTCTACATTATAACCCAAAGATTCCATGCACCTTAACTTGGTTCAAACCTTTAGGTTACTTCAGCAGAGACTGTATATTTACTACAACTCTTAAATAGAGGCTTTGTACAAATTGTCAATTGTATACATTGTGCCAATGCTCGTTATGTTAGAGACAACTGAATTGGTTCATCGAAGCCCAAAATAATAGAGAACATTTTTGTATTTCATAAGTGTTTCTTACCCTATTTGAGAGACTGCCAGAACTATTTATATTTCACATCTAGCATACAAATAATCTCTTTCTTATTTTCCTAAGTTTAGTAATGTGTAATCATTATTTATAGAAAGGGATTTTCTCAAGAGAAGGTATTATAAACTATGCATGGGGACTGGAACCATTATTGTCTATTATAAATCTACTAACATTTTCACTCATCAACTTGAATAAAGAAGATTTTTTTGGAACACAAAATGAGCTTTAAGACATCATACTTGTAGTTGGTTGCTTGTTCATAGTGCAAGTCTATCATCATAATTCTATACTTTGAAATTTGATTTGATGATCTGCTTACTTTTTTCTTACAAAAGCTATTTATTTTTGTCTTTTATATATTACAAACCTAATTTATACCTTGATTTGGGTATTCAATCCATTGATGACATTACCAAATACTATAACTCGAAACTTCTAGTAAATGTATAATATGGACTGAGTTGGTATCACTACAGAAATCATCTTAGTCAAAATACAAAATTGTAAGGATGCAACTCACCATTAGACAAATGTAAACCAAACCCAAACAATCTATCCTACTACCCAAAACCACTTCCCACCAGTTCATGGTTGTGTAATTGTACCAGAGTTGCAAAAGGTCATGCATTTTGGCCCTCTATTTCTCTTTGGGATCTTTAAATATTTAAAGGTGCACCAACCAACCCCTTTACATTGACTTCCACTTATAACATCTTTTTAAAAAGTTGCAAACCTTTCTACACATGAAATCTACTCCTTATACTGGTTGTGACATGTAGTGTTGATGTCGTCTAAGCGACACTGCTCCTCTGCCTGATTTTTAATTTTTTCTACCATCATCCTTGGATTCTTCAACATATCAACATTGACAATTTGCTTAGCTTTCTAAGGGTTATTTTTTTTCTTCCACGTTGCTTAAAAATGGCTGAAAATAAGTTGTTGATACCTCCCTCTCAATTTTCCTTGGATTTCCTTTTCCACTATAAAATAATAGGAATTCAAGGATTTTAGTGAGAGAAAATCTGTCTGAGAGGGGAAATGTTGTAGATCATGTAGATCAAGAAATTTAAATCAATGGCTACGCATGTTTATTTGTATAGTCATTGTTTTGCATGCAAATGAGTTAAATTTTGTAAGAATCAATCTGATGTTCTAGTCATCTTCTAGGTTTAGCATAGCCTAAAAGCAGAGAACCTAGGGGGATAGTCTTAGGTACTTCATTAGTTATCTTGCGGTGCTTGGGATACCATGTCCCTGTAGGATTTGAATATGGGTCTCCACAATGAGAACCCAAAACTAGATAAATATATCATTAGGCAAGCCTTCATGACAAAAGGGAGTGGGATTTGATCCATTTATGTGTGCACATACCTACCTCTAAAATTTCTTTGTTTATGCTTTTCCATTGCAAAATAGTGGGAAAATCAAGGATTTCAATGAGAGAAACTATGGATGAGAAAAAATGATTATGCATGTTTATTTTGTATATTGATTTCTAGCATTGAGTCCCTACTAGTATTGTTTCTATTACAATTAGCAATAGCATATTAGCTTAAGGCTATAGTTTATATCAAATTTAAAGTTGTATAATTTTGGCTATGAAAATGCCATAGTAAAATTTTTCTACTGATGGAAATTCCTCACATTTAATCTTATTGTAGTTAAATTCCATTGATTCATTTAGTAACCATCTTTTCTATATGGGAATTTTCATTTTGCTTTCTCTTGTTTGTGTGGGTCATTGTATTTGGAGCCAACGACTATAAATTTTCAAGGTACTTTTTTATGAAAGAAAAAGGATTCATGGAATGTTTATAAATTCATATTTGTGCCTGCCATGTACAGATACATGCCTTGTTGGGAATAAAAAAAAATTATTTTAGTTAGCACAACAATACAAGACTCACTAACATCAACTAATTTTGAGTCCTTTGCTAAAGGTCGGGACTGACTAAATATCAAATGCACAAACTTGTTACAAGTAGCAATATAATTTTCTGGTTTTTTTAGTAACATAATTATAATTTTAATTGCAGGTATTACAACAAAATTAATGAAGCAAGGGGAAATGCTAACAATACTAAGCACACTTGTGGATTCCTTGTCTTGGCCTTTTGCATTACTTTCTGCAACAAATTTTATAGATAGAAAATGGTCAATAGTTGTGGATAGGTTTGTATATTCCTGAATACATCCCTCATTTCCCAAGTTGGATGTAGGAACCTAATGTGTGTGGGGAATGCATTCGAGGCCCAAGTCTCACCCTTTCAATCAAAACTAAAACCTTCATATATATTGAGATAAGAATGGATAATAAGAAGCCTCCATTATAAGAGAAATTGAAGTTTCTTGTTAAAGTGAATTTCACACATAAGTAAACATTTTAACATATTACATTTTGGATTAAATGTTGACCAATATTCAGATCTTTGCACAATAAGTAAGAAAATATACCTTTGTATTGTTTCATATTAGACAAAGTAGGAGTACTTCTTTCTCAAGTCTTGTTTAAGGGATTGTAAGGAAATAGGTCTTCGACTGTCAACACACTAGTTTCCTAGCTCCAGGTTATCGATTAGGAACATAATCATTTTTTTATCTCAAGAGACTGGATCCATATTAAACTTCCAAAAGCAGTATCTCCCTTCATTGGGAAGTGAAGGAATGGAATAAATAATTTTAGATTCTATCATAGAATATATTCCTTTTGAAGATGCCCTGATGGAAGGCCCAGTTAAAGAGAGTTGGTTCAGAATATGGTCAATTTTGTCTCAAGATATAAATATTGGTTCAATTAAAGATACAATCATCTATTTTGGGGACAATATGTGTGCTACAATATTGTTGTGTTGTCTAAGGGAACCAAAGAAACCGTGTAATAATGGGTGAACTCCATAATGTGGGCCATTATTTTTTTTTCATAGGAAACCTTGTATTTAAAGTTTATTAAAAAGAATGGAATTTACTAACCTATGAATGGGATTTTGACTACAACTTTAACTCCAATGCTCCATAATTCTATGCATGCCTCTTCAAATCCTCCAAGTTTTCTCCAATGCCCTTCTATCCATGACAGTAATTGAAAATATATACCCAATTTTTCAAACCCTTCAACCGGTGTCACAATTTCCATCTGCATGGCCTAATAGATTCCTTTCAGACCTAATTCATCCTCTCACAACCAACCAACCACTTGCTCCTACCAAAGGGAAATATTTGGGACCAAATATCGATTTGGTGGGGTGCTACTTGAACTAGTTCAAGGTTGCAAAATATGCCCATCATTAATCATGGGTGCTACCTAGACTGGTTCAGGGTATGCAAGGTCCATTGTTATTAATCACTTTCCCATTTGGAGGTCGATAATTAATTAGTATGGTTATTCCAGTAAAAGAGCCTTATTTTGTTTCCCTGAAACCCATTCAAGGTCTCCATCTAATGGATGAAACATATAGAACTGGAAAAACTGGAAAACCCTTAAGAACCCCCTATCTATCTCCCCTTTTAGAAACAGATAGGGGGAGAGAGGCCACTATAATCCCCACTTTTAAAGGGCACCATATTCAAAAGGGTGAAAGAAAGAACTCGACCCTTGTGACATGATATTTGAAGGTGGCCCTTTAAGCTCTAGGACAAAGGAACTCACGTTCATGTATCCTTCGTAGTTCCCTCCCAATGACACCACCAATGCCAAAAACAAAATGACAATAGGAGTATTTAGGTGCGGTTGGTTTGATATTGTCGATGGAGCTAGTTACATTATGTTTAGATGTATAATATAGTTTTATTACAAGATTGTATAGTTTGTTACAATATAATAAATTGTTTTGTTATTATTATTATATTGATATAATATTGTTTTGTATTATATGTATTTTTTAATATATATATGTGTGTGTGTTTGAAAAAATGTTTTGTATTAATTTATTTTGTATGTAATATTTATAGGTTTTTTAATATAAAAATTCTATATGGTAAACTAGTTTATATATTAACTATGATGAGTTTATATATTCATATGATTTTAATATATATTTTAATAAACAATACATAGATGGGTACAAAATGTCTATGGGGTCGATGGTCGACATAGCATGGTCAACATGTTCTTGTTATCCACAAATGTCTTGTAGGTTATATTAATGCTAGGATTGAGTTCATTATGTGAATTGATTCCATTTTGAGTGCATAATAGGATGACAAAAATGTTTATCACTCCCATATTATATGATTTGATATTCTAAGGTCTAGATTATATAAGTTTTTCCAGAACTAGGTGGTCCAAATAGAAAAATATCCTTTGGTGGATTCACAAAAATTGATTTGAAGATGTGTAGGTTCCTAACTCTGGTTTATTTATAAATGTGTGAGGGGATATATACTATAATTGAGGGTAGGAAAGAGTATACATGACCACACTTCATTTCTTACCAATACATTAAAACATAACCATGAATTACTTCTGAACAAGGAATAACGAACAAAACATTGTCATGATGATCAGTTAAGGTGCCAAGGTCGTGTCCAAATTATCCTATAAAAGCTATAATTATATGCCAAGGTCATGCAAATTAGCCTTATAATTAACATTATATGCCAATTTTTAGTGGGTTTAAAGGTTTAGTGGGTTTTTTTATATTCCAAGGTCACGTCCAAATTAACAAATAGTTGGGTTGCATTAATTCAATTTTGTTAATATAGGGACAAGTAAATATATATTATACATATGTTAGAATTTACTAATTCTAACACTACAGATGAATTCAGAGACCCTTTTACACTACAAATGGATTCAGAGACCCCTTTGACCCCTTTTAAAGGGGTCTCTAAATCCATCTGCAATGTTAGAATTTTGTAAAATGTACAAATTCATTGTCAAATTTGTAATTATTTCCATTGTCAGAGTGACAACTAAAAATGACCAAATAAATGACCAATTGTTATGTGGTCATTTTTAGTCTAGATATCTCGTGACCAAATTTGGTCATTTATCTTGGTCGTTTTTAGTTGGTTTTTCTCCCATGACCAAAAGTGGTCATTTATCTTGGTGTTTTTTAGTTAGCTCACTTAAATTTATCAATTTTGGTCATTTATCCATTGAAAAAATTTGTAGTGACCAAAATTTCCTGTCTCCTAGTCACTAATCTCTCATTTTCCACTAGTAGTTAAAGGAAATTGTCAAGTTCTTTAAAAAAAATTGTTACAGTAAAGAATTTTTCGTGACAAATGAAAAAAGGTTTTAAAAAAATTTACCTGGAGAGTTTTGAACCTCAGTTGCACAGTAGGTGGTATGTACAGCAACCCTAGTCAAGAAAAGGTTATACCCTAGTAGCTGGATAGGAGATCCACACTAGAAAACCTCGACAAGAATGAGAAATCCACAGTAAAGGTTACGGTGAAACCCAATCCTCTCCACTGTCAGCGAAAAACCACCATGTAAGATGTGATCTCGAAACCAAGACCACACTGCTATCAAGAAAAAGTTTACACCTTGGAAAACACACGGAGGAAGACACTCACAGATCTAGATTTGGCATCAAAGGCCATCTCTCGCAGAGGCAAAACAATGGCATCAATGGCCACGAGGCCATGAGCCTGGCAACACTTTCAACAACAACGAAGGATAAGGGTAATAATGTGAAAATTTAGGATTTTGAGACTTTTGTAGTAGGGTTTACCTATGTCAAAACCCTATCCACTAACCAAACACCATGTGGACTCCACTTTGGTTTCGACAATATGGGTTTTTGCTCTATAATTTTCGAGATCTTGAGGGAGCCTACAAAAAGGGTCACACATAACCTTTGTTATGATATCCTTTGAAAAACGTATAAGCACTAGATTTTTTCTTTTATTATAAGATGCCTTAGTATAGATTGTAAAGGTATTATTAGTTTTAATTTTTGCATAGATAAGATCTATACCTTTAAAATAAAGATCATATAATTAGGGTTAACACATGCAAAGGTTTTGGGTTTGTCATTATTATCTAGGTAATGAACTTTCCACCCATGAAAACAAAGCTTTGTTACTTCATTTATAACCTTATAATGTAGTCTTTGGCATATTCTTTTGGTAATTACTAGGCAGTTAATAAAACTGTATTCTGCATGAAATCATTAGTTCCATATATGTATAAATGTCATTTATAATATACTGTATGACAATGCCTAGACTTAGGTTTTACTAGTTTATATAACATACAAATGTATGTTGATAAAAATACATATAAATTACCTTGGTAACGAGTAATAATGTAGCACAAGACTTAGTTTGCAAAATTATCCTTCTCTAGAGTTGTATGTAGGACTTAATATAACAACAAATGGATAAAAGTATGATGTACAAGTTATAGTAAAAGCTAGGTAGAAAACATATAGTTCTTTGTTGTGCTTGGATTTCCAAGTACCTATGCTTATAAATAAATAAATAAGAAGTAAATATGCAAGAAAACTTTAAGTCCTTAAACCAAGAATAAGAGGGCTAACAACTTAGACCTCAACGTTGAGTAACGACATAACAATTTCAATATATGGAAAAGATAAAGATTTGACGATACCTTCTTTTGCTCAAAGCTGTAAAATAAACAAATATTCTAGCATTCACTTTGCTAGTTGAGATAATTAAATCTTGATCCTGAAACTGGGATACGAAATGTCCTACCTATAATTAGACCTGTACAAGAATCATCACTTCGTTGCATTAGCTAAAAAGCTAAGTAAACTTCGGACATGAACTGAAGTTCCTTCAATTAAGCAGAAGACAAACTTTATTATATAGTAAACAAACACGTGTTTTAGCTCAAACTATTTCAGATCTTTTTTCTTACTAAATAAATCTTGCAATACTTAAATATGAATGCAGATAGTAAAGTATGCTGTTATAAAAATTAATAAAGGAATTAGTTTTTAAGTTTCTAGATTAGACTCTTAAAAATGATAACTGTTAGTGGTTAAGTTACCCACGCCATTGATGTTTTTAAACATTAATGGTTGCAAGAAAAGTTTTAAATTTTTACGAAATTTTGGAGTATTACATGTGGTATCAGAGCACACGTTCAGACACTAGGCCTGAATGTAGCTCAACCTGCGTAGACAAACAGTAAATAAAATGCATGCATATTGATTATTAATTTTCTTTTTGAAATGTTATTACCAGAATAAATTTTCTAAGCTATAATTGCAGGTATGGAAAGACTCGAGGAATATGCAGATGAAGAGTCCCCATTAAATTAACAAAGTAATTCTAGAAGAGAACCAATTAAGGAAGAGATAACTAACAATTATTCATAATTATTACAAACTGTTAAAGAATTAAGAACTGTAATGGAAACAGTTAAAAAAGAGAATGAAATATTTCTAAGAGTTCAGGAGGAGCTCATCCAGATACTGATGGAAAAAATTGAGAGTGAAGGAAAAGATAAACCGATAGGATCTGAAAATACATCCTACCAACATAAAAGTAAAAATTCCAGACAGTCTAAAATTGAAAGTAGTTCATCCTCTGAAATTTATGGTGACTCACACAAGAAGAATCACCAGTACTCTAGTGATAGCAGTGAGGATAATTAACATTCTAGGAAAAGAAAATTTAAGCCTTATGAGGATATTTCGGGAGAATCTAAGAGGATAAAACCACCAACTTTCAACGGTGAAACTGAGAAAGGAGAGGAAGTTGAAGCATGGCTATCTGGAATGAAGAAGTATTTCCAAATCTATAATTACTCCAACCAGCTAAAAGCAAGAATGGTCATTTACAACTTAACTAGAAAGGCAGATATTTGGTGGCGGGATTTAAAATGAGTAAAAGCTATTAAGGAAAAGAACATTAACTAGAGTACCTTTAATAAATACTTTAAAAAGAAGTTTCTGTTGGAACAGTATTATGAAGAGCGAGCTAAAGAATTCTATGAACTGAAGTTGGGAACTATGAACATGAAGGAATTAAACAGTAAATTCTTAAGTTTACTACGTTGTGTGCCTTACATTGTGGATGAGAAGCTGAAGGTGCAGTGCTTTCTAAGTTTTTTACCTTTTCACATTAAAGACGGAATTGAATACGATAATCCCAATACCCTTGAGGAGGCTATGTGAAAAGCAATTTTTTTCTATGAGCAAAACCGAAAAAGGGAAAGCATGCCAAACTGGAAGGCTAAGAGGTCTAATAATTTTGAACAGAAAAAGAAGGGTTTCATATCTAACCACAATTTTAGGAACAATAACACATGAAAATTTCCTAATAAGAATTTCCAAGAAAATAAAGGTAACTCACAGTCAAACTCTAATGGCCCTAGAAATAAAGAACCTGCTAATAATCACAACAACTACATTAATAATAATGAACGTAAAGAACCAATAAAGTGTTGGGATTGTAGTGGACCTCATTGTGCATGAGTCTTCCCTAACAGAAAGAAGACTATCAGTGGCATTCATACAGTACAGGAGGAGATGACTATTGGTGACTTAGCAAGGGTGATGTCCAGGATCAACGCAACACTAGAAAACAGGCAGGCTAATTATCAAACTTCCATTGTGGAAGTAGAAGGTAAGTTGAATCAAACACCCATTTCTATCTTAATTGACCCAGGGGATAGCTTGAGTTATGTTTCTCCTAATTTCGTAGAAAAATGAAATTTATCAGTAGAAAATTTTGCAAAGTCATGGGTAGTTCAACTAGCTACAGGAGAAAAAAGAAAAGTGATTAGTTTTGTAAAAGATTGTACTGTAATTATGAATCAGTTTGAAACTTCTGTGAAACTAAATGTACTTAATTTAGGTTCTTATGACATGTTAATTGGGATGGACTAGATAGAACATCATAGAGTAGTTTTTAACTATTTCGATAAAACTTTTACATGTGTAAATAATGAAGGAGAAATAGTAACTGTAACCGGAATTCCTAGGAAAATAGCTATCAGACAAATATCTACCTTGCAATTAAAGAGAGCTGTTTGAAAGGGTTGTAAAGCCTTTGCCGTAACTGTAATTAACGAAGAACATATTAATAGTGAAGATAAACTAAAATTGGAAGATATTCCAATCCTGAGGGGGTATTTGAATGTATTTCCGGAAGAAATTCTGGGACTGGCTTCGAAAAGGAAGTTAGACTTCACTATTGAGTTGGTACCTGACGCAGTGCACAGCTCAAAAGCCCCTTATCAGATGAAAATATTGGAACTAAATGAATTAAAATCACACTTAAAGGAACTTATTGATAAAAATTATATAAGACCAAGTTTGTCTCCTTGGGGAGCACCTGTCATTTTCGTTAAAAAAAAAAGATGGTACTCTACGCTTATGCATTGACTACCGTCAACTTAATAAAATGACCATTAAAAATAGATACCTGTTGCCTCGCATAGATGATCTATTTGATCATCTGCGCGGAGAAACTGTATTTTCAAATATTGATTTATGATCAGGTTATCACCAAGTCTGAATCAAAGATGAAGACATTTTTAAGACAGCTTTTAGGACTAGATATGGTCACTATGAGTTTTTTGTCATGCCATTTGGTCTTACTAATGCCCCGAATGTCTTCATGTGTTTAATGAATAATGTATTGCATAAGTACCTTGATAAATTTGCAGTCGTATTCATTGATGACATTCTAATTTATTCTAAGTCTAAATAAGAACATGAGGAGCACTTGAAAACTTTTTTGCAAGAGTGAGAGAACATCATATTTATGCTAAACTTAGTAAGTGTGATTTCTTTAAGGATAAAATACAATACTTGGGCCATGTAGTAAATAAAGAGGGGATCTCAGTTGATCCAAAAAAGATAAAAGCAATATAAGTTTGACCAGTCCCAAAGGATGTGACTGATGTGCGATCATTCATGGGGATTATAGGTTATTATCGAAGATTCATTGAGGGGTTCTCAAGAATCGCATATCCCATAACTTCTTTACAGAAGAAAGGGAAGAAATTCGAGTGGAATCAAAAGTGTGAAGAAATTTTTAAGAAGTTAAAAACATTATTAACTACTGTACCAATCTTAAGAATTGTTGATCCTAATAAGGACTTTGTCGTATGCACTGATGCATGCAACGATGGTCTAGGTGGGGTCTTAACTCAAGAAGGACATGTAATTGCATACAAGTCTACGAAGCTTAAAATTCATGAGAAAAACTATGCTACTTACGATTTAGAGTTGGTTGCCGTCATACATGCTTTGAATATGTGGTGCCATCACTTAATCAGAAGAAAATTTATGTTAATGACAGATAATAAGGGATTAAAATATTTGTTGGATCAACCTAATTTAAACGCAAGCCAAGCTAGGTGGATAGCTTTCCTTAGCAAGTATGATTTCGAGATCCAACATATTAAGGGAAAAGAAAATAAGGTCGTTGATGCTCTAAGTATAAATGCAAGGCTAAACTTTGTAGCAGCAATCAGCACTTATAAAACATATTTAAAAGAACAACTAGAGGAAGGAGTAAAATTGGATGAAAATTATTAGAAATTACAAGCTAAAGTGGCAGAAAATTTAACTGAAAGTTTAAGTACAGGGTATAGTCTAAATGAAAAAGGATTAATTATTTATAAAAATAGACTGTATATACCTAATGCAGCTAAAATTAAGCTGCTGATTTTAAATGAAATTCATAAGACTCCTTACTCAGGACATTCTGGTTATCAAAAGACCATAACCATGTTACGGAAGGATTATTTTTTTCCAAACATGAAGAATGAAATGGAAGAATACGTTGCCAGGTGTTTTGAATGTCAATAGGTTAAGACTAAACACCAGCATCCAACCAGTTTACTACAGCCATTACCCATCCCTAGCTGGAAATGGGAAATAATCAATCTTGATTTTATTACAGGTTTAGGTTTACCTAGAAATCAGAATCTGAATGATTCGATAATGGTATTCGTTGATAAAATTAGTAAAGAGGCTCATTTTATACCTGTAAAGACCACCTATAAGGCTCCTAATATTGCTGATATATTCATGAAACAAATATTTTGTTTACATGGGATACCGAAAGTTATAATTTCAGAAAGAGACCCTAAGTTTATGAGCAATTTCTGGAAGTCTTTATTTAAAGGCCTGAATACTACTTTAAATTTCAGTACATCTTTCCATCCCCAAATAGATGGACAGACTGAAAGGGTGAATCAAGTATTGAAATATATGCTAATAATGTATGTTAAAGAACATCCAAGGTAAGGCCTAAAAAGAGTTCTTTTAAGTTAGGAAGTTGTGCTAAGTTGGCACCCCGATATTGTGGGCCTTTTGAAATACTCTATAGAATGGGACAGGTGGCATATCAACTGGCTTTACCGCCAAATTTAAAGATTCATAATGTTTTTCATATCTCTGTATTAACAAAAATATGTACATGATGATACTCATGTTATAAATTGGAATGATGTGTAGGTGGAACCCGAAGGATATTTTCTTGTGGAACCGAATTATATCCTCAAAAGGAGGGAGATCTTGATTCGGAATTGCACCATTGGGTAGGTGAAGGTGCAATGGAAGCACCTCAGTCCAGAAGAAGCCACTTGGGAATTGTAAATTCATATGTGGGAAACATATCCAATTATGTTTCAGGGAAACTCTGAGGACGATGAATAAAATAACATTGAGGATGATGTTATATTTAAGGGGGTGTGTATGTCACATACCCCAAATTTTCAAAAACATTTTATGTTCTAGGAGAAATTATGTTTTAATTTTATTATAAATTTTGTAATTAATGACCAAGTGGGGTCAAGGATAATTGCATTTAATTGTTGAATATTTTATTAATTAATAAGTGAAAGATGAGAGAACATCTTAAGGAGGTTGTTAAATGAGTGTTTTACTGGTCACTTGGTGGAATAGGATGGGTTGAGAGAAGATTGACACTTGGCAGCATCCTCAAACTACTTCTAGCTGTTGCAGGAGGCAACTTCCCTATTTTTGTGGTCATGTTCCCTAAGAAAGTGGAACAAGAGCATGTGGCTCATTAAGTGAAAATTGACCCAAAAGACCTAGGCATGCTGATAAAACTTCCCATTTAATTCATTCGAGGATGCTCATTCTTTACTTGTGAAATTTTTGAGTGAAATTGGTGCACAAGAAATTCGATGGAGGGGACAGGCTGAAGTGTTTGAGTGAAAAGTTTTGATTAACTGAACTAGTGCAGCTGATTCAAGATGAGTTCTTACTGCTACAGGTAGAAATATTGTTGTTGATTAACCTGTGGAGTTGCAGAGGTTTCTAAACCTATTCTCTTACCCATTGCTTTCAACTAGGTGGACCAGTAGACAGGCTTGGGGGTCCTAAGATTTGCATCTCATTAGTCTTCAGGAGTTGTTTGGGAGGAAAGGGATCCTTAAGTTGTTGTCTCCTTTGCTATATTACCAGGTTCTACATGTTATTTCTAATTTCTCTATGCAAGTATTGAAATCTGGAATGTATAAATTTAGGATTTTATGCATCTATATGACTATTTGTTAGTTAGTTAAATATTTTATTGATTTAGGATTTATAAGTTCTATTTCAGTTATGTATTAGAATGCACTACAACAAAAACTAGATTTAGCGCCAGATTTTAGTGTAATTTCTTCCCAATTTTGGTGAACAATCCGGCACTAAACCTGGCGCTATTGTACAATTTCATAAAACACCATCTATTGCATCTTTTTTTCCGTCCTTTTTAACATCCATTTTTGCGTCCATTTTTGCGCCCAATTTTTTGCATCTTTTGTTATGCCCAATTTTGCATCTTATATTGCATCTTTGTTTATGTCATTTGTTACATCCTTGTTTGCACCCAGTTTGACACTCAGTTTTGCATCCAAGGTTGCGTCTTATTTTGATCCTTTTTTTCATCGAGTCTTGCACCCAATTTTGCACCATGTTTTGCATCAAATTATGTGTCCAATTTTGCATCTAGTGTTGCATCTAGGTTTGCATCTAAATTTGGGCCCAATATTGCGTCTAACTTTGCATCCAATTTTACTTATAATGTTGCATCCCTTTTTTCATCTAATTTTTCATCTTGTTTTACGTCTTTTTTTGTATCCATGTTTATGCCTAATGTTTCATCTTGTTTTACGTCATATTTTGAATCTTGGTTTGCACCTATTGTTGCATCTTGGTTGATGTCTTTTTTGCATCTATGTTTGAGCCCAATGCTGCACCCAGTGTTGCGCCTATTGTTGTGCCTATTTTTGTGCTCATGTTTGTATCTAATATTACATCCAGTTTTGTGTACAATGTTGCATCCCATATTGCATTCAATATTACATCTAGTTTTACATCCAATGTTTCATCCCATCTTGCATCCAATATTGTGTCTCATTTTAGGTTTTTGTTTGCGTCAAGTGTTGCTTCCAGTTTTGCACCTAGTGTTACACCTATTTTTATGTCCATCGATACACCATATTCTGTGCTCAATTTAATGTCCAATTTTACGTCTAGTTAGAAGTCCACTTTTGCACCTATTGTTGCATCTAGTTTTGATTCATTAATTGTGTATAGTGTTGAGTCTCCTTTTGCATCCAATTTTGCTTTTACTATGACATCCAATTTTGTGTCCACATTTGTGTCTGACATAACGTCCACTTTTGCATCCACTTGTGTGTTTGGTGTGACTTCCATTTTTACATCTTGTTTTGCATTTAGTGTTGTGTCTAATATTGCATCCATTTGCGGCACTACTGAATTTTTTACCTTTAGAAATACACTACAATATCATTAGGGCATGAAGGAATCGAACCACCAACCTCCTGCTTGTAAGGAAGGCGCTCTTCCATTGAGATAGCACCCTTTAAGAATCGAGAAGAGGAGCAATATTAACATAGATTTCATCATTTGAATTCTAATAAAAGACAATAAGATCCAAAGACAATCATGCTTAAAATCAAATTTATTTTTCCAAACACATTAATAAGCACAAAAATATACCGTGATCAGGCAACAAAATATCCTAAACAATTACACAATCTATTAAAGTGGTTCGTAAAAGGGTCTTAGAGAACAAGATAATGTATTTATGCATACCTAATAACCTAAACTTGAGAAGGACTGAGAATAAGGATGTGTTTAAGAAATAGTTGTAGAATCCAATTGAGGATTGTGTGTTGCTACATAAATGTTCCTATTCGTTGATTATGTGATTTTGTTCAAAAATGGGATGGTAAGAGAAGCACTCATGAATGGTTATTAAAAAAATATGCCTACCTCAAGATTCTTTAAGCCTCACCTGAAGTCTAGTTGTTGTTTCAATTTTCATCATGCTAGGAATAGGCTGTTTAGTTTTGGTGAGACCTCTAGATTTACATGGACAACAGTAAAACCTTGATTGTGATGAATGAAATAATTTCATCTGCACAGGTCAACTTTTGATTATATTAAATGCAAATCTTGGTGAATGAAATAAATCGAACACAACTTGAAAACTATAGTATCATCATGTTAGTGCACTTGATTAAGCATCCTATTTTGACAGCCTCTTGAAGACTTTATTCAGAAGTTCATATACTCTCTTTGACAACTAAATACGTAGATGTTCTCTTTTACAACAAAAACAAGGTTATTAAACAGAATCTGGATTGACAATATTTAAGTGCACATAACAAGATACATGGACTCAAAATTGTGTTTAGTTAATGTTGTTTCTAGATGGTACATTTCATATTCATAAAGCTATTGTATAAACTGTTGTCTTTGGTTATTTCAGTGTACATTTTAGCATTTTAATGCAGCATTTTGAATATTAACCTCCTTTCTTAAACAAGATAGTACATTTTTTTTCTGGAACATTTCCTAACGGTTTACAACGCTGGAGTCAAATTGTTATTGATATGTTGTGCAGGACCTCTAACCCTCTAGAATCTAGACATGTATGCATGACCAATTAAAATGTTCATAATGACCAACCAGTTTGAATTGGTGTTTTAACATTCCTTAAAGGAAAAAAAAATAAAGTGGGAAGGCTAGGTTTACCATTTGTAAGGAGACTACTATTATCCCCAAGAAAGAGAGAGAGAATTAGATAATTATTTTGTCCCATAATAGACCACAAATATCAAAACATCGTCAGTGTAGAAACCACTTGTCACCAATTAGATGCCTTCCAATATTCCAATAAAGTATTTAATCTCCTCAATGGACCCTTATCCAAGGTCCGTTCCATTTTAGATATCGAATGTGCATCCTATGAGGATTGGAAATCCCAATATTATATAGACTTTTACTTTGGTTTGGTCATGGAATCCATCCAACAACCCACTATGGTCAATCAAATCCCTTTCCTAGACTACAAAGATCAAGATGGCTTTCTTTACAAGTTGAATCAATTGTGTGTTCCATCTAGATCAACTTGCCTTCTGCTTATTAAGGATCTTAAAGTCATAAACCCAGATCTCTCGAGCACCAAGAGGGATCATACTTCTTGAGGTATAATTTTTTTATTATTTACTCCCATGCCATGTATTAGTTCCTTCATATTAAATGATAAAAAAATTATGCCTAACGAAATTTAATCCCTCTAAGTGCTTAAATATCTAGTCTTAAGATGGATATACACCAGTTACATCACATTACATATATGCACTCAAAGAATAACCTACAGGTCCTAAAACAAAAATATGTGTTCACATCTATCAACACTTCAGATTCTGCATGTACTTCAACGCTGTATTAAAACATTGAGGAGTGCAAATACTGCATGGTACAAGATAATTCAAAGATGGATATACATTAGTTACATCACAGTACAGATCTACACTCAAAGAATAACCTACATGTCCTAAAACAGAAACATGTGTTTGCATCTATCAACACTTCAGATTCTGCTTGTACTTGAACTCTGTATTAAAACGTTGAGGAGTGAAAATAGTGTATGGTACAAAGTAACTGAGCTTAATAAATCTACAATTTGGAAATTATGGACATCAAGCAAATCTTAAACAGAAAATCACACTAATATGTCATTGGAGGAAATTACAATGGTAGCCAACACATAGGTGTCCTAAAAAGGTGTTGACACCACCATTCATGGCATCCTACTAACAAAATTTCTAAGCCAGTATAACACACTATCAACTACAACTTGATTGAGGGAAAATGGACATTGTTCTTGCTGGACTAAGAAATGTGCTTCACCAACTTGAAAATGTCACGCTGAAAGTCTAGTGGATGGCTCAACTCTTGATGGCCCTAGGGAAGACAACCTACACTTAGTGTATCCGAGATTCCATCTAGACTTTCTTCTCCACAAGCTTGGATGTTACAACTTATGAGATCAGGGCTCCCTCTTATGCTCTTTGGCCAAGATTATACAGCCAGACTAACTCTTCCTAGCCACACCATAGAGGACATCATCTTCCAGTGCATTGGAGATTTCACAATGATTGGTACCTTTGATAGGGATATCATCCCTTGGCCCCCATACTCATCACTAGCAACCATATTAGGCACTACTTGACATCATCTCATATTGTTTAGCATAAATTTCCTTCTGCTTTCAACACTTTAGCTATTTCACATCATCTTTTTTTGTACCCACACTTTACTTCTTATGCTTATTTATTACCTTTATTAGCTAGTTGATTACCTATTAGTTATGACATTAAATATTCTTATTTTGGCACTGTTCTATGAGATGATTTTGCAATCTCATGTTGTACTTTAACTTTTAGATTTTGGATGTACCTTTTAGATGTGTTGGCCTACTTTTCTGGTCATTTGTCAAACACTACAAAATTATCTATCTTATTTTATACCTCTCTATAAGATTCTCTAAACTCATTTGGTTGCACTGATGCTATAGTTGTTCCTATTGCTTGTTTCCATCCTCCATGACAACTTGTTGATTCTTAGAGATTCCAAGCAAGGAAACCCTATCTTTACTATGTTCTTTCATATTTCCAAATGATTCCATACATATTGTGGAAGTTTGTGCCTATTCTTGATGGTAGCCCTAGATTCCCTTCTCACTGAATGAGCCAAGAACGATACATCCTACAACTCAAATTGAACCCTAGTTTCACTCTTTTGCATCAGCATTTGGATTTCCTCTCTTCATTGTCTTCCCCTTCGACCCTGCTCTTTAGTAATTAACCTTTTTATTCTTTCTAAAATGGTAGATATATGGTGGCTCCAACTTCATGTGTGATCTACAAATGTAAGAAAGAAAAGAAAAAACATTGTTGCTTTAATAAAGGTGACTTTTTTACAATGGGTTACAAAGAGCCCATTGCAAGGAAAATATCGTGTCCATCTCTTTTGAATCTATATCTTATTGCAAGGAAAATATATTATCCATATCTCTTGAATCTTGTTGAATCTATTTGTGATAACCATTGTTAGAGGTGGACACTTTAATACCAATAGTTCTCATTTGTAAATTCAAAGACCAACTCTCCTCAAAGTGATATTGAGCACGTATTGATTATTTTCCCCATTTGACTTGTAGGTTGTTTTATCCCAAAATTAATGAATATAATGTGCAGAGGGTATCCTAACTTTGAGATATAAAAACTTGACTCCAGAACAATTAAACAGTATCTCATTAAATGGAGGAATTTTCTAGAAGAAGATTTATCATTTACATTGTAATAATACAATGTTTCCTTTTGATATTGTAGTTATCCTTTCACCCTTAACACAAGTTATAATGTATATACTCCACATAGATTTGACAAGAAATGCAATATGTGTTACATAATGAATGGTATGGGAAATATAGCCCTACATAATATATTAATATTGTTTCAAAACAATACTCACTTGGTTAAAACCAGTTTTCTTGAATCCATAGCTTCCTACAATGTCCATTCGTGATATATGTAAGTTTGATTACATAATATGAGGGAATCTATCAAAAGTATAATTTGGTCATGTAATATTTCCTCTACTATTATTTACTGTGTATAGAATGAAAATGGCTACAGAAACTATTTGAGAATGGGACAGTGCAACTATGGTGCCTCTTGTAAATAACATCATTATTCAGTATGAACTGAAAATATCTTGAATGTTTTCACGTATTTATTGGTTAAATTGCATGTCATGATACAACTAATATACCCAAAGGGTTTGAAAGGAAGACATGACAGCACTATTAAGGTAAATAAAGAGTAATCCTCATGCCTTAACCTGGTAAATAACATTCTGTCATTTTCATGTCAAACCTTAGCTGCTCACACTTACAACAAAAAGAGATCAAGAAATTTAGACTTAAAAGAACGGTGTAGTCTCAATCTATGTTTACCAAATTGGCCATTGATCTGTTTCCTATCATCTCAAAATGGATTGACTTTTCTATGTCCATTTCCAGGCATTTTTCTATACTCACAATCAGGTTTATCAAGAAACACATTTCTCAACCAAGAAAAAACCAATCAATAGCAGACCATTTTGTCTGACAGACACTTCTCAATAACTTAGATGCCCAAGGCATGTTTTCAAAAGCACGATCCTTTTAAAATAAATTTAAGAAACAAAAAAACATAGAAACAAGAAAAAACATATGGGGTTCTTTCTTCACTCATATACTGCGAGAGTCGAGCAATCTTTTTAGTGAGAACTTGTGTCTTGAAGGGTTTTAGCGAGCATTTCTGTCCTAGAGCATTTTTGGAATTGGATACACTCAGTTGAAGCTAGCTCATTTAAAATCCCAAATGACAACACTTGGTGAAGCTTTTTCAAAAGAGATAAGATAGAGAAATTCATCAATGTCCACATATGACCCAACTAATAATAATAATTAAGATTTTGTTGAGTCATAGGATTCCATAGCACATGGGTACAGGTATGAATGTGGGTACAGTAATTTTTGATACAGAGGATGAAGGTATACCCATAAAACTTTATATACCTAAAAAAATTAAAAATCAAAAACATCATTGAAATGTTTTGTATTTATTTCATTTGTATTTTAATTGAGATTTTATTGAGTCCTATATTGTCAGAGCACATGGGTACAGGTATGAATGTGGGTACAACACTTTTTGATACAGAGGATGAAGGTATACCTATAAAACTTTATATATCTAAAAAAAATTAAAAATTAAAAACACCATTGAAATTTCTGTAAATCAGCAATAATTCATATTCAATTTCAGATGAAATTCATCATTCAAACTTCAAACTTCAACTCCATAACCAATTTTCAAACATTTTCCAGTCAACAATTCATCAATTGACAATTTCACATTCAGAATTCTCATTCAAAATTGAACAATCATAAAATCATTAGAAAATTAGTAAAAACTTTATTATTCACATTAATAGCACTCAAGTCTTAAACCAAGTACATACATTCAAAAAGTGCCTAATGGTGTTTCCAAAATTGAAATAGAAATAACAATAGTTGATTCCTAAAGGTAAGTGTGCCAATTGGTAATAAGAGGGAAATAGAGGTTTAAAACAGTTTATAAGCAGTAGACATCCCATGCGTGTCAAACCTTACTAACATAACACTGCTACAAATAAAATAAAGTTTTTTCCTACTGGAAAACAAATTCACGTTGAAACCTTGTATTTTAAAAAACAATACCAAATGTCATTGATTTAAAAAAAAAGTCTATTGGGCTATCAACAAAAGAAATCTCAGTCGTAAAAGAACAAATAGCATGTGATATTTTCCCACTTAGTCAACCTTGGTTTCCAATTTCTATAATGTCCAATAAACTTGCACTCTTTCATTGAATTTTCTTTCAATATCCGACATGCATCTATAGCCTTTAGCTTTTTAATATTTCCATTATACAGGAACCAAAACAAGCTCGAACAATAACAAAAAACAATTTAGTTCACAACCCAAAGATAAGATAAGAAATGATAATTTTATTAATTTCCAACAAATGGGCATAAAAGAGGTCAATGGCACTACTAGATACAAAAGTGTGAGATACAAAATGGGTGCATAAAGGTCGTTCCTAGAAAAAACATGACAAGAAAAAAACTAGCGTATGTTTTAAAAAGACCTAAAGTCAACTGCCTCAGAGCATGGAACAAAGATACAACTCAATAGTGTCATTATGTGCAAGTTTGTACAGAGTTGAAGAAAAACACCAACACTAACAAGGGAGATGGCTCGCTTAGGAGGTGATCAACCTCCCCTAATGCAATCTCTCCTATTCAAGGTCGTAGGAAAGAAACCCATGATAAATGTCTGGTCAAATGAACTAGAAGAGTAGGGGTATATAATCTAAGATATGTATCATTATGGGTGTGCTGCACCCAACCACTGAAATCTAGGAGAGGTATCCCAACCACTAGTGCAGTATGAGTTATCCTGAGATCTGAGGTGACATGTATGTAAGGGTCATGTTGGTCAAGCATGGAAGGATTCTCAAGGTCTAACAGATCTGAGAACATAGTGTTGTTTTTTGCTTCTCTCTTGGTACCTCTATCTATTGGAAATGTCGAAAATAAAGTTGTAATTGGGCTTGATAGGGTATGGTTTGGGCTAGGGTGGCTAGACTAAACAAGATCTACATAAAAGAATAGGAAACGAGGTACTAAGTGCAAAGGAAGGGGGGACTACAACAGGAGGTTGCCCAAGTACATCATAGAGGGAATTTGTATGGGTGAACATGGATTTGGGGTCAAGGTCGGAGGGGAAAATGAATGTTCTGCCAAGGTTCTGGGATGGCAGGATGTAGGTTCAAGGAGACGCACATTCGGGACATTTGGAGACCACCCCCAAAATTTAGAGAAATTCAGCGAGGACAGCGGCTAAGTCACAGGGTTCGCCAAACCTAATCCTTGAGGTTCAAGGTTCGACAAACCTAAAAAAAAAAAAAATTGTTCAAGTTCGCCGAACCTAAAAGAAGAACCTAATGTCGAACCTGAATCCAAACCCGAACCTAAAGCTAAACCTAATGTCGAACCTAAATCCGAACCTAAACCTAAAGGTGAATCTAAAGGAAAAAAAATTTGAGGTTCAATTTTTTTATTAAAAAAAATTCGAATTTAAAAAAAAAACACATAATACCAATAAATTAAATGTTGTCTATAAATTAAATGCTCTCTATTTATTTATGTTGTTTATGAATTAAATGCTCTCTATTTATTTATATTGTCTATGAATCAAATGCTATCTATTTATTTATGTTATTTATAAATATAATGTTGTCTATAAATTAAATGCTCTTGATTTATTGATGATGTCTATAGATTAAATTCTCTCTATTTATTTATGTTGTCTATAAATTAACTGCTCTTGTAATTTGAAATATCATACTTGTAGTCTGCATAAGAAAACACCAAACAACAAGTAAGAACATATATTTACCCCTAGGAACAAACTACTGCTGTGGGAAGCATGTAAATCTATTGTGAAACCACAAAACCTACTCTTAGAAGTACAAATCTGTAAGCAAAAATGTCCTAAACAACAAGTATATATGACAAAATTATGAATAGTGACCTAAGTGCTTTGAATCCTATGGGCGATGGGGTGTTCAAAATTAGTTAAGGGAGATTATATGAAGAAATTATATATATATATAGTTGAACCTATTGTTGAACCTCATCCGAACCTCATCGAAAAATTCGAACCTGAACCGAACCTAATCCTTGCCGAACCTGAACCTGAACCTGAACCATGTGACCTAGACTAATATGTCAATGTAAGAAGAAAATAGAGCTAAGTTTCAAAACATTTCTGGAATGGTGGTGTACCAGTCCCCAAAACACATAGAAATGTGGAAACAGGTACAAAATTCCTTAGAAATGTCCTTAGCAACCCAACAAGGTCAATTCAGAGTACTAACAGCCCACAAGAATCAAGGCTCTGTCCAAGCATCCCACAGCCCACAGAGATCACAAATCTATCCAAACACCTCATAGAGGTCACAACTCAAATCTTAGCAACCCAAACAAGGTCAATTCATAGTACTAACAACCCACAAGAATCAAGGCTATGTCCAAGCATCCCACAGCCCTTAGAGAACACATCTCTGTCCAAACACCTCATAGAGGTCACAACTCAAGTTCAATGAGCACACACAAGGTCACTTCTCACCAGAGAAGGTCAGAAAACCCATAGCCGAGTCAAGGAGAACTAAAACAACTAAATATTAACCCTTAAGGATATTACATAGTCATGGTTTAGCCCTAGTGGCTTCCATAAGTCACGACCCAATAGGAATGTGTCATTAGATTCAAAAAATATCCTAAAGGTAATTAACATAGTCATGTCCTGCTGAGAGAAGGAAACCACAATCACAACCATCCCACAGAGTCACGATCTACTGGTAGAAGGAAGCTACAACCAAGGTTCAATCCACGAAAGGTTTCCACAACCCAGAACCATCCCTAGAGGGATCTCAAAAATCATGGTACATCAAGGAAAAGGTCAAATCCCAGTAGAAGGAGGTCATCATCAGTCATGATCCAGTCCAAGGAGCACAACGTAGTCACTGTTACAGCTGATTTTACCACACATGGTGGATCACACCTTTATGGCCTTCCCTATCCCTCTGCAGACTCTTTAGACCCCATGGACCATTTTTGTACCTTTTATGTTTCCAATATCATCCCTAAAAACATGTCTTATTTGTTATACGTGACTTTTAAACTTGTTCTCACATATATACATGTATTTGACCCTCAAACCTGCATACATCAGGATGTGTGCAAAAGGCCAAATAGTTTTGGAGTTTTCCTTGATGTGGATCCAAGTCAATTGTCTCTTGGCCTTCTACATGCCTTGATATCACTCAGATTTGACCTTACATTACCCCATTGAAGCACTATATAAGGAACCCTTTGGATACATTGAAGAAGAGAGGAATTGAAGAGCAAGAAAACTAGAGTCCATTATTGCCAAAGCTTATACTTGAGTCTACATCCATTTGTCCCTTGGAGCACTTTGTGTTATTCCCAAGCTTACCTTTGCTTGTGATCTTGCTATCGAGATATGGAGGATTGAAGTGGTGGAGGCCTAGGTGGAGGACTCAGTTTCTCTGATTCGCAAGCATGCCAACAAAGGTTGTCACTATTGTAATGTTTGTTTTATAGTAATAGAAATATATTTTCCTGACCAATAATGAGTATTGAATCCATGGATTCTTTTAAATGCTTATATGTTATTGATTATATATTCTAGAGTAGGTCTAACACAATTATATATAGTATGCTTGTCTTGTTTGTTGAATGTTGAGAGAGCAAATTACTTATACAAGCAAGAGTGGAAAAGCTCAACGGGGATCTACATCAACTATTCGGAATAAGGTATGTATCGAGATCCTTTAGTGTTAGATGTTTGGTTTCTCTTGCATATAGGAAAGGATTGATTTCTGCGGTTACTCTATCTGTTGTGGTACCCCAAGCTATAGGAATTTTTCTCCGTAACAGAATTGGCGACCATACTGGGGACGTTCCTTGTTTTTCTTTAGGGTTTGGGAGCACAATGTGCTTGAAATTATTGACTTGTTATTTCTTTCTCCTTGTTTCTTTGTTGCATTTTATAGTATGTTCATCCATTGACACTCCCCTTTATTGGTTTGACCCTTGGCTCGATTTTTACCACTGCCTTCTCTATATACACAGGTTTTGTCCAAAAGTCACGTACATACACGGATTTTTGGCAGAAAGTCACGTATACATGCAGGTTTTTGGCCAAAAGCCGCGTATACATGCATCTTTTTGGCCAAAAGTCATGTATATATGCATTTTTTCTTTAAACAGTCATGTACATCCTCCCTTTTGGTGAGTTTGATGTTGTGGGAAGTTGATGGGTGGGTTGTGAGTGTGGTTGGGTCTTCCTTGGGTCTGATGTTGTCTGTTGGATGCTTCTTTTATGACCAGAGACTGCCTTTTCATTGATTTTTCTTTGAAAGTAGTTTTAGTCATTTATCCTTTTTGTTTTTCTATTAGTGCATTACTCTTTTTTGTCTCCGTGTCTTGTTGGGCTTGTGTTTTATACTTGATGCAGATACTGAGAGTTTTAGATGACTTTTATTGCATTTTTCATTATTTTATATTGAAAAATACAAAGTAGTAGAACTCTTAGTTGCATCTTAGATATGGATTTGAGGAGGTACTTGCATTGGATTGCTTGGATGAGAGTTGTGTTTAGGCTTTCATATAGAAAGGATTGCATTGGCGTTTGGAAAGGAATATATATTTATGTATCTCATGTAGTGGCATACCCTGTTTTTCATTCTACAAGATTGCACTTGGCATTGCTTGTTAGGTGTGCACTTTTATTTCACTGTTGAGTCTTCATATAATTAGTTGCACGACCATTTCCCTTTGAGTAATTACAACCATTAAAATCAACGCATAATTTAAAATGAACTACACATTTTTCTTTTATAGGGTTCACCAACAAGAATAGGTTTTAGGGTCTTGGAATAGTTCATTGTGAGTTAATTCTCCAAGACCACTAAACAAAACAATTAGGCGTCTGTCCAGGTGAGAGAGAAAATATTGATATAATTAGTGTTTCTCAGGAAACTCCTCTTACATGGGAGTTAAGCATGAGGCAGTGCACGCGATTATGATTGGGATGACCCCTGGTCACTTTCTGTGAGGGCCAGAGATATTTCTAGGATTGTATTCGTATCTGGGGGCTCTTTCGAGGGTTTTGGGATTTGATACCCTACCCATACGGTCAATCCCACCTATGAATATCCACCTAAGCATTGGTTATATTGGGTTGACCTTAGTTTCCTTACCTATGTTATCAAGGGGGTACTTCGTAGAGGTTATTCTGCAGGTTTCCTGGCCGGGTAGAGGTCAGACAACACAATTGCTTTATGTGTTGAAGCTAAGGGCCACTATAATTGGTTACATACCTCTGCTTGTAGTGTGTGGGAGTTTTGAACCTCTCCTAGGAGAGACATGCCTGCTGCATTTGAGAGCTCACATATCCTCCCCTTGGTTTGCTTTTATTTTGGCTGTAGATTTTCTTAGGAGTGTGTTCTTTGTGCGCTAGTTGGCATTTGGGATCACAGTTAATTGAGTATATTTATGCTCTCTTGAGTTTGGGTCCTTTTATATTTGGCATGCCTGGTATCCTATCGCCCATCCTTAGTCCTAGTATGGACCCTGGTGTTGGACTTGGGGAAATCACAGCCCCTTACCGTGTTCATAGTTTGGGAGTGGTCACATTTCTCCCTCTACTCCATTTATGGAGGATGTTGACTACCTTCTCTCGGTCTTTACACCGGTGGTCACCCTCACGGGGGTGGTAGTGGATGCGTGAACATTGGTTCTACACCTTAATTTCCTTGTTATGTCCCATCGTTCACCGCATTATTTCCTTTGGGTGCCGTTGTCATGATCATTCATCCCTATATCATATAGTTTGGATTCTTTATTGACTATTTTGGGTTGTTTTGGACTGATATGGTTATCATGTAGGGTCCAGTTTTTGTACACTCTCTTCAAGGTTTCAACCCTTTCATTCCTATCATAGGTATTATGTCTGAACTAGCATATAGGTTAGGATTTCACATCCACTTGCACTTATGCATTGCCTTATGACCATTCCATATTAACCTTAGGTACGAACCCATTCCATGGTATCACGGAACCTTCATGCTGCTGTTAGAAGTGGTACTATGTGAATGGTAGAGATTTCCTATACATGGGTGTCCTAGTTAGAGAGATTTTTTCATTTGGTACCCATGTTGTGAGTCCTCTCTTAGTTCTGGGAGTTCCTTTTAGTCCCGCCATGACTTTGCACAAGAGCTTCATACTCCTCTTGATCTTTTTTGCTGGCCTTTTCCCTAGGACTCCCTTATGTCAAGTTGTAATTGCATTATCATGAGTTTTTCCTACCTCATTGAGCCTTATGTCAGCTTCTCTGACTTTTATTATCATCCATATAGCCCGAGCTTATCTCATGTCTAGCCATGCAGAGCCATTTTACACATCTTTTGCATCTTGATTCCCCATTTCTACCAGGAGGGGACTTTCCCTCGAGTGTCATTATCCTACACGTGTCCTTGCATTGAGCATAGGTATGTTCTGCTGCTTGGAACTAGTTTGTTTTCCCCTTGACACTCGTCTCCTCCTAGTCTGTAACTATAAAGCAATTTTATTCTTTTTCAAGATTTTTAAAAATACTTGAAAAAATCCAAAAAGCCGGACAAGAAAATATGTTATCTTTGGCAGCAGTCGAGTCATGTCACCTTTGAACAAATATTTGTATATCACATCCATTGGTTGGGTTAATAGTTTGAATTTAGGAGTTGTACTCATTTCTCTGAGTTTATCTCCATCGACTGGTTAAGCTTCTAGTCCCTATGGAGCCTCTGTCGATGCCTCCTGTGTCACAGAGAAGTCCTAGTTTTGTATATTGAGTCTATGCTGCCTACATTCAGTCACCATTCACCTTTATGCTCTTGTTCAAAGGAATCTCAAACCTGAGTCAGCCATTCCTCAGTTCTCTTGACTTTGCATGTCGGCCATTCCTGGTACTAATACTGGTTCGTGCACATTATGATCGAGTCCTTCCACATTATACAGCTTTGCTGAGTACCTCATGTTGGATGATGGGGGATGCCTTAATTCCCCCCTTCCAGCAGATTTCATCCCATCGACTTCAAATCATTTATTCTGGGATAGGAATCTACAGTCATTTTTGAGTGCCTTGAGGCTTGCAGTCATCAGTGGCAGGTTCTCTCACCATCAACAGTTTTTTGGAATACATCAATGTCACTTGATTGATGGATCCTTTCAAGTATTTGACCTCAATACATTTATTTACACTTGTTAGTTTTCACTCTAGTACCTTGATTCCCATTTTCATTATCGGTGGGTGATCTCGCGTCTGTTAACGGTATACATCAATGACCGGTAATCAGACGATGGACTACTATTTTCAACCTCGACACCTCTATTCACATAGTAGGACATGTACTCATAGCAGATTGTGTAGAAGACCTTCCAGATTGGTGGAATTTCATATATGCTACCTCCTTGATTGTGCCAGTTTTCATGAGATTTCAGCTCTCGTGACTTGATTCCAGTGTATGTCAAATGTTTCCAGCCATTATGAAGATCTTGATCCATTATATATCTTCAACCTTCATGGAGATCATGATCCTTTGTATATCTTCATCATGGAGATTCTGATCTATTTATATTGTACGTGGCGATGACCACACATGTCATATTTTGTATCATGCCTATTCATGGCCATTGTACTCTTATGTATCTGGGACTGCTATATGTACTTGCAGTTATGTGCAGAGTTTGATCATTATATTGTATTGTTGGATGGCTGGTTCTTCCACCTGGTTCTTCATCACTCTACTTCTAGAATGGACTTATAATGTATTTCAGCCATCATAACACCCCTCTAACCTCACACATTAGGGGGCATCTATTACAGCTGATTTTACCACACATGGTGGATCACACATTTATGGCCTTCCCTATCCCTCTGCAAACTCTTTAGACCCCATGGACCATTTTTGTACCTTTGATGTTTCCAAGATCATCCCTAAAAGCATGTCTTATTTTCTATACTCGACTTTTAAACTTGTTCTCATGTATATACGTGGATTTGACCCTCAAACCCGCGTACATCAGGACGTGTGCAAAAGGCCAAATAGTTTTGGAGTTTTCCTTGATGTGGATCTGAGTCACTTGTCTCTTGGCCTTCTACATGCCTTGAGATCACTCGCATTTGACCTTCCATTACCCCATTTAAGCACTATATAAGGAACCCTTTGGATACATTGAAGAAGGGAGGAATTGAAGAGCAAGAAAACTATAGTCCATTGTTGCCAGAGCTTATACTTGAGTCTGCATCCCTTTTGTCAAAACCCCAAATTTTCACAAAAAATTAAAATTTTGAGATAACATAAAATCTTGATTCTACAGTTTACTAACAACTAATGGTTAGCAGAAAAAGAAACAGTCCAATGATTAGTATTACCTATTTTCAAATTTCGTTAACTAAGCAGTTTCCTTTTCGTAGCATAAATAAGGTTTATTTACATATTGTTTTATTTTAGTTTACTGATGAATCTTCTTTATGGAAAGTAGGTGGAATCTAACTTTGAATCCTGGGCTTACTTAGCATTTATGCTAACGCGGAAATATTACTGGTTCTTACAGGTTTATAGGTATGATCGAACAAGTAAACGTTTTAAAATTCATAAAGTATCAAGAAGTGTTTCTATTTGCAATTAATATTCTTAGTAAATAAGATGATAAATTCCAAGCAACTTCAATGAGGTAAAGTAGTTTATTTTCTCCAGTTTTTCTTGTAAGCAAAGTTCAAAATAAATGAGTCATTTATTTATCGAACTTAGCGACAGTAAAAATACTTATTGTGGACTCTAAACTTGTAATCTTTGTTACATAGTAACTTCTACTTGATATCCATATCTTGCAATGTTATACTTATGTTATTATTTGTTTTTATACATGGAAGAGCTTCAATCAATACTGATAGTAAAATTCTCATTACGATATGAAATTTGATTTCCTTTTTAACCTACTAATATAGTAAGTATCAACCTATTACTTATATTTATAAATCAATTGCACATTAACAGGTTATTAGCTTCCTTGTCAATGTCGTACTGCAAGTACTATTGTATCATATACATTATCATATTATTTACTTGAGTATCAAGCTGATCGATACTTACATTCTGTAGGGAAGCTTACCAGCTGTAAAACTTCTTGTTATTATAAGTGTAATTAGTGTAAAAACAACTGCATCGTTTCTCATGGAAAATTGTTTGCCTTTACGTCTTAAATCTAAGTCAATCCATGTTGTTCCAATGATTATGGACTTGAGTAGGATTATTCTATTATAATTTTCATTATTATCATAATGCCATTCTCACATGAAGTTAATGTCTAAAATGGCTATTATGGCAGATCTTTGTCTTGCATAAACATAAAACTATCTTACCAAATAAATAATTGTGGTAAGTTACTAGCAATTAATAAGTTGAAATACAACTGGTGCCTATGCAAGTCTAAACCAAAGTTGAACTTGTAAAAGAATTCATGGTTATACTCTTTTACGATGTTATCAAACTTTAAATTTCATTTACCATTCGAATCGTTGGTTTTATAAGGGTTATGAATATGTATAATCCATTATGTTTATAAATATACAAATCTATAGTTAGTTCGAAGGTTCCAAACGATTTAACTTTGGATTTTTCCACCCATCAAATGGTTATTCCACTTTTCTAGGGTCAACGTGGAATAAATTATGGTTTATCATAATGCCCATGTCATGCTATCAACATTACGATATAATTGATCTATGATTAGCGATGGGATAATAATAGGGCATATACCATAGTTTATGCATCGTTTGGATAAGAAATACATATGATTTATGATGTGATATTTACATATACAACATCATAGCTTGTGCAAAGTTTGATATTAGATCATTGTTTAAATAATTGGAAATATTGGAATGCAGGTAAACTATTGAGTTGACCCACTCATGGTTGGAATATCTAAGTGCACGTGGTCACCTCCTAGCCATGTATTGGTTATATATAACTCTTGTAACCCTAATTCTTTGGTTATTTTCCCTCCAATGTTCACGCTAGCCTTCGGGCTATTCTGCAAGGTCCCATGGTGGCCATGAGTGTTCTCCCTGCTCTATCTTGCTCCAATCCTTGAGTTTATGTTGTTGTAGCCTTCGGTGTTCGGTCTTGTTGCCATTTCTTTGTAACTGTGGATTTTTACTCTACAAGAGTTTGTTGGTTTCATTTTCTCTTGGCTTGCGGCCTATCTGTAACTCCATTTGGAATTTTTCATAGCCTATCACTGCTGTGAGAAGCTGAGGCTTCTCTGGCTATTGGTTGAGCTCCTTCGTTGTCGTAGGGTTTGTAGAAATCATGTGCATGCCTTGCTGTTAGTGACAGTCTCTCTGCTATACTATTTAACCTTCCTATTTAAGGTAAATATTTAGTTCTCATTCCATATTAGAATGCTCACAGTAATATTGGTTTACAATTAGTTTTTTTTTATGTAAATAGTTATGAATATAACGTAGTACTGTGCTCTCACTGCAAGTACTCGAGAATCCATGTGCAAATCATAAAGAGGACAATGCTAACTGTCTTCAAATGCTGTGACTCCAAATTGGTAAGCCCTGGGTTCAACGGTTGGGTTTTTACCTTGCTTGCAACAGAGTTGAGTGCTGGTGAACCTTGAGCTTGGAAGCTTGTCCAGGTTTGCCTTTCGCTAGGCAGTTTCTTTTTTTTTAAATGTTAATGGGTTTTATTTTATTTTCAAACCCTCACCTTGATGATGGGTAGACCCAGCTGTGAGCTGGGTGTTGTATCTAGTTTAGATTTCTAGCCTTACGGCATGTCACTGCAATACAATGGTTTTTAAAAATGATTTCTTTCAAGCTCAGACTCGCTTGCAGTAATGCTATTTTTGTGACTCTGTGTACTTAGGGTTTTACCCTATTCGACTATGAATAAATAATTTATTGTTTATTGTATTTTGTATATATAATATAGTTATTTAATTTAGGACTGTAATTCAGTCATAGTATATTTGTAATATTTACTTATTGATCGGGAAATTCTAGCTAGGGTTTTTCCTGAAGGAAACCTTTGTTTTAATATATATTTCAAGTTATTTTTAATAAGTTTTGTTACTTGTTAAATTTGTTCTTTAATTAGTATTACAGGTATGATATGAAAAATTTCCAGTAAGCACTATATTGTCTTTACATTGGTCCTGAATGGACTGTAAACAGTTTATATTAGTTTAAATGTTTATTAATTAAATAATCCAAGTGATTGGATTATAGCTTAAATGTTTTTCGTCTATAAATATAATAATGATTTAGGGTTTCGACCCTGTAGTTTACTTTTACAGGTATAACCTATTTTTAAAAATAAAAATAGTTATTTTCATAAATAACATTTATTTATTTGTTAGTTATTATCATATTCTATTTGTTTTATTTAATAAATGATAGATGGGGTTTATTCAGAGTTATTTGAAA
>LPNX010140376.1:173342-198793 GCA_001517045.1 Pseudotsuga menziesii | reverse complement strand
ATATATAACATAATACAGTTAACCCTCCTGCATAATTTAACTTAAATAAAAAAGAATAATCTACTGTATGTAAACACAGCATCTTATCTACTAGGGTATTTTCTTAACATAATAATGTTTCTACCTGTACTAGATTATTGCTATTTCTTTTCCAGAATATTTACATAAACAATGATCATATAACCAAGTCATTATATTTTTTTTAATTATAACTTGCATACTGAAATAAATTACTCTGCTAACATGAAATGCATAATCACATCTATTCATTTTAGTCTCTTATCATTTCCTTCATCTACTTTAAATACTCTGTCTGTGCTGGAGTACGGTATGGTCCTTCCAGACGTGGAAAAACACAGATTAGAATTATTTTCCATCTATTTCAGATTCATTCCTTTAATAATCTAAAAGATTACTAACTCTAACATTTTACCACTAAATATTTAGCATTCATTTAACAGTCACTTTCACATTTAACTATCTAACACAGTAAAACAAAAGAATGTATAACCTGATTAGGATAGACAACAACAGCTTTAGGACGTCGTTCCTCCCTACCAACTCCTGGAGAGCGCTCAAACAACGCTTCCTCAGGACCCCCGAGCCTGTTCTTGGTATTCTTGGCTGAGAACTAGTGGAGCATGCAAACAATAGACTAGTCCAATGACTCAGTAAAACACTCTGCACTTAGCAACAAGATCCTTCAACTGAAAAGCTACACTAGATCACTTAGCAGTTATCCCCTCAAACTCTTTCCACAATTTCCTTCCATTGAATTTCTCTGAAGTACATTCACCTGAATAATCACTTCTCTAGAATGAGTAGCCCCAGCTCTCTTCAATGGGTATTTTTATAAATATTTCCTAGGTCTTTTGGGTCAGTTATCATTAATTGAGCCACCTGCTCTGATCTCACTTTCTTGAGGGATCATGACCCCCAATGTAGGTAGGTTGTCAACTACAATAGTTGGAAGTGGTTTGAATATGCTGCCACATGTCTATTTGCTCTCCACCCAGTCTCCTCCACCAATTTGACCAGTAAAACTCTTTTAACAGCTCTCCTAAGCTATTGTCTCCACCTTTTTTTTTATAATTTAAAATATTCAGAATTACATTAAATATCCTTGACTCTACTGAGTCATCAATTACAACTTAGCATAAAATTTAACATATTGTCCTTAAATAAAATTAAGTAAGATAATATTGTTTTTGAAAAATTGGGGCATGTGACACCTTTTTCCCTTGGAGCACTTTGTGTTCTTCCCAAGCTTGCCTTTGCTTGTGAGCTTGCTATCAAGAGATGGAGGATTGAAGTGGTGGAGGCCCAGGTGGAGGACTCAATTTCTCTGATTCGCAAACATGCCGACAAAGGTTGTCACTATTGTAATCTCTGTTTTATATTAATAGAAATATATTTTCCTACCCAATAATGTGTATTTAATGAGTATTGAATCCATGGATTCTTTTAAATGCTTATATGTTATTGATTATATATGATAGATTAGGTCTAACACAATTATATATAGTATGCTTGTCTTGTTTGTTGAATGTTGAGAGAGAAAATTACTTATACAAGTGAGAGTGGAAAAGCTCAACGAGGATCTACATCAACCGTCCGGAATAAGGTATGTATCGAGATCTTTTAGTGTTATATGTTTGGTTTCTCTTGCATATAGGAAAGGATTGATTTCTACGGTTACTATGTCTGTTGCGATACCCCAATCCATAGGAAGTTTTCTCCATAACAGTCACGACCCAGCTTAAGGAGCATAACATAGTAACGCATTAGTTCAGGATTAGACAAAAACAGTCACAGCTCAAGCATAAACAATAGTAGTAGATAGGGTAAGAGAGTGACAACCCTAATAGGCTGAGGAAGAGGTGGTAGCAGCTCTAAGATAGTAGTGAAACCCTAGACGTCAACCCAAATATCAAAGCAAACCCTAGAGAAGATGTAATATCATATCTTCAATATTCTCTTGTGAACACACACACCAAAATGAAATTCAAGACTTGAATTTATAATCTTAACAATCCTTCTAGAAGGGTCAATCCACTAACCCCTAGATTTTAGGGTTGTTACCAAACATATCATAAAATAATGTTAGGTTGACTTAGGATAGGGTACTAACGTTCAAGTGATCATAAAATAAAAACAATAAAATAAAATTCATCATACCAAAGGTACACACAATAAGGGCACTAGGACCAAGTAGAAGATAAAGGACCATAAGTCAACCAAAGGGGTCATACTAAGAAGGTAACACAACCCTCATACCCACAAGACCAAGGTGTACCATAAAGGTGGACAAATAGCCCCTTTTCCCATAGGACCAATAAGACCAAGGACTTTAATATTTTCTCTCTCAAGGTATATTGTCACATGTGTTCCATATATATTTTTATCATCACTGTATAAGTAGAAAATCCAAGATGGATGATGTGATCCTCTAGTACTCAATACTGCTCCTGCGGGTTAGGTGCTAGTGACATAATTAAGGGGTGTCCAGTCCCTTGAGAAAAAAACTAGCAATAACCGAATAAGAAAGAGGACATCACACATCATCATCTTGGTCAACTTGACCAAGATCCACCTAGTTAACTGACCAAGAATGTGCCTGCAGGAACTGCTTGGTCTCGAACCAAGAATCTACCTGGTCCCAAACCAGGAAGTCTCTGTCTCAACCTACAGGATCTACTTGGACATCATGTCCAAGAAACTGTTTGGTCCTAGACCATAATACCCTAGAGACATATAGGGGCCCTAACCATATGTTATGAACTTTGTCATGGCATCAACCTACTTGGTCTCGAACCAAGAACCAAAGGAGAATACTGGGGGCCTAGGGTACCTTCTAGGTTCTTACTTTACCCTAGTTAATTGACTAGGGTACCATCCTCCTCGAGCATGGGTCTCACAATTGCACTGTCTTTAACAGTTGTGACCTTGTGGGCTACTAGATCTAAATTGTGACTGCTTGAGACTGATAGATATGGGTTGTGACCTCCATGGCCTGCTTGATCTAGGTCATGAACCCTTGTATGCTTCTCGGACTCAGCCGTAAATATTTGTAAGCCTGTAGGGTTGGGTCGTGAACTATTGAATCCCCTTAGGGATGAACCATGACCATTGTGGATCCCTTTAGAACATCACAAGAGACTGTTTGTTGTTTGGCCAAAAACAATGTAGTAAATATAAAATTGAATCATTGTGTCTAAAGACTAATATCTAAACAATTCAATTGATGAACAAGACACCAGGAATCCCTGTTATGGGGTAGGAAATTAATATATTGATCCTAAATCCCATAGGGAGCAACTTAGACATAATACCCCCTTTCTTCAACATTTGAAAATGGGTCCTCCATGGAATATTGAGAAGCAATCATAGTTGCATTTATGAAATAATATGTCACCCATCATATCCTGGAGTAGTACGTATTCAAATCCATTCTCTCCTAATCCCTTTACTCCTCCCCCCCTTCAACTAGTCTTTCAACACTTGAGGTCACCTCTTACCATTCAAGAAAGACCTAAACTAGGTGATTAGAGATGAGATTTACAATTGGATCACACCTCCTAAACTTCTTAGCCCCAATATAGATTATTAATATGAGAACTTCATGCAGCTGAGAGATAGTAATATTGTGAGTCCTGCGTATATGTGCAAACACTGGGTGCACAACCTCAGGATCCTCCTTGAATAGTTGCAGGTAGTCTCTCATCGAATTCAGGTTGAGACCGATTACTACATCTCACACACTATTAGAAAAAACACAATCATACCACTTACAGGAGAGAAAGTAAGAGGAACATCTCATTTTCAGATGTCCTATCTTAGTATCCATTATTTGGACAAAGGGAGGTTTTACTACCTTCAGCGAGACTTGGGTGGATCCCTCTCCACATTCTATCATTGTCCAGAACAAATATGCCTACCTATTTTCATGACGGATATTTTCAAGCATAGATCACAATCCTTGTGTGGACCTCTCCAGCCAGATCCCATCCAGAGGATCACCTCTTTCTTCCCTATTAATTGTCTACTCAAGTAAGCAAACAACATACAGAGGCCTAGAGCACTCCAAATTTCAAATCAGTGAGACATGGATTTCCTCTTGACACCCTCTCTATATGGATTAACTACCTTCTATAACTCTTCTAAGGAACTCATGTTTCAGATCCCAGGGCAGACATCACCAGGCCGATAGACAAATCATCCATGGGAGGTCCCAGAGACAGACTTTCTCTATGCAAGAAAACTCTCCAAGTTTGGTCAAGCACATAATATTACATTCAAAGTTTCTTCTAATGGACCTTGGATGTTAGGGCCACACTCTAACCCAGGTATGTATAGTGGATATACTTTCAAGTCTGGTTGACCTACTTGTCATTGTCATTATTTGGCATTGATAAAATTGTCAGGCACACAGAAGTTATATTGACAAAGGATTCTTATCCAAGGCAAAAAAATATCTCTAACATTGTGTGAGCTTGCAAACTACTTACTCTGTAATATGTTGGAGCTTGGATATCCTACACAAAGTGTGGGGAAGGCACCCATATGCTCCAGTGATCATTGTGTATTAAATGAGAAAATTACGAATGTTTGTGACAATGTTGGGTGGCGAATGGAGGAAATTTAGCACAATTCTAGCAATAACAATAATATAGTTGAAAATGGGCTGTAGGTTTTTACATATAAGCTCTAATTGAATTTAGAGGTAGTTACAGATTAGATGCTAATTGTGCTTTGAAATGATGATCAGAAGCTATAAAGCTAGGAAGACAAGATAGAGAGGGCACTAATGCTCTGAATTGGCGAATGCTCTAGTGGAAGTTATCTTTTGGAGTAAAATTCAAACTGTCAAGAACATGCTAAGAAAATGGTTTTTGATCAAAGATTCAATTGATCAAAAAATTAGGAAACTTATAAGTGACCTATTTAACACAAAAACAAGAGTATCAATCCTAAGGATATACTACATCATCACCCACCAGATCTGATCGAGGAGGAGAACCCATAACAAAATCCCATGGCCCCAGAACAGCTCAATAGGGACACAACAACTCAAAAGTGCCCCATTATATAGTTTTAATTTCATATGTTGTCAACCTGGTTTTTTTGTCTGTTAAATTTGAAGTTTTGAATCTCAGTCACGTAGTAGAAAACTCTTTGAACTTGTTAAAATATTTCTTGTAGATTCCAATAATTGTAGGATGACCAGAAAATGTACGGTTTTAAGCCCTTTGTTTTGGTCTTCAGTATAAAGTATTTTCAGCTCTAAAATAGGAGACCCAGTTATGGAAGGCTGATTATATATAAATAGTAACCTATATTTTACTAAACAAAAAATAAATTATTAAACTTCAATCTAAACAATGCTGCAACAAGTTTCAATCATGGCAACAACTCAACATACACTAATACATAAATTAAAAAATGCATTCTTCCCTATATTAAACCCTAATAAATGTGTATAGGGCTCTAAATTTTTCTTACCTGGAGAATCTGCTACTTGATGATGGCTTCTGGGATGAAAATTCATGCTGCCACCAATGCCTCCCATTACAGGGAACCCATTATTGTCCCATTTATGCCCTATGGTAGGCGATGCGCTCCCCATAATTAAGGGCATTTTCCCCATGAACTGATTTTCAGGTCTATGAAATCCCCTAGAAGAATGCACCTGTGTGTGATTATTATTAGAACCCTGATGTTAATGCCCTCCTCCTTCGATGGGAACACACATCATAGAATATCTCGAACTAGATGAGGCCTCAAGTTTCCCCGCTGGTAACTGCAGCTTAATATTGAACCTACGAATTTGTTGGTCTCTACGTACCCTCTCCAACTTTGAAAGCTTGGTAAAACCTCCGTATTGAAAATTACATTGTAAAAAACCTATTGCTGAAAGTTTAATGGTGAAAGTGTGGCCAAATCCTGCAAATCGAAGATCAACAAGTCGCCAAGAAAAGTTGATCTTAAAATTATGAATATATCCAAAAGTCTTGAATGAATTTCCTCAGTAATGAAAAAAACCTCGACTTAAAAATCCCAATGATGATTCTAGGATGATTTCAATATCGTTTCATTGGTTTGTTTTAAGGTTTTTTTTCCCTCGCTGATGTCCAATGATGAAAAAAATTTAAGGCATTCCTATGGCTAAATTAATAAGACTTTGTTTCAAAGTGAATGCCATTAAATCTAAATTTTTATATTATAAATTATTGAAAATCAACCCTACCTAGCCTACGTAGTTGAGAAAAAGAGAGGCAATATTCTTCGACAAGGTTCAATTTGTAATTTCCCAATTCAAATAATTCCATAGCAGGAAAATTCCATCAATCCTACTAGTTCCCTAGGTTGCGTGGAAACATTGGGAAGTTAATAAGGGAGCTAATAAATGGTGTTTAGACATTAGAAGGAATAAATATTTATTTAATGGAGTTAATTAAATTAATTCAAGTGAAAAATTAAATGGCTATGGAGAATGGAGACACATGGAGACTGTGGGGCCCACTCAAGCTAGAATTCATATGTTAAATGGCATCCTCCTCTTGTAATTTTGAATCTATGGGAAGCCTAATGTTTTGGGATGGATTATGAGATTAATATACTTGTCAATATACTTCATAGGTCTAAATTGGGATGAATTGTAACTTACATGGGAGAGGAAGAGCCAAATGGGAGTTTCATGGACACTTGGCTAGATTCCCCTTACATTTATGACAGCTATGACACCAATGATGGAGATTCTATCACAGTTATGACCCAATTCAGATATGAAGGCTGAAATACTGGCATACTAACATGTCAGGCCTAAATAGATCATCTTGGAGGTCTAAATTGGGATTTGGAGAAGGCCAAGAGGCTCCTACTCAAATTTGGGAGAAGAGGGAAGGTGAAGAGAGAGGCCACATGGCATAGCATGAGAAGCCACACCAATTCAACTTGGATTTGGTTTATGGATGGATTTGGAACCTTAGAATACCAATAATTTTTATAAAATACAGGTATCATCCATGAGAATAATTTTTTTGCTCATTTGTGAATTGTGAGAGCTAGTGGATGACTAGTTTTCTTGCTTAAGCCAATTTCGAGGGTGAAAGATTCCCATCCTAGTTGGTGTTTGGAGATGCCACTCAGGTATTTCATGGAGATTTAATGGATTCTTACTTGTAGGTGTAAGCTTCAGGAAATCATGTGGATTCTTCTATTGCAGCACTCTCTTTCAACTATTTCCAGTTTTCACACCATATTCATGCCAATGGAGGGATTGCGCTTCGAGTGAGATATTGATCTCTTTAGGGAAGATTATAATGCCCATTATATTATTTTATGATGTATATCCTATTTTTTTTACATTCATAATACTCTCAGGTCGAAATACCCAAAATAATTCATGTAAAAATGTTGAACAATGAAGAAATAGTGTCATTTCCCCACTATCTTGTTGTGAACCATTGTAATGCTGATGATTTCAAATTGGGAGAGCCTTTATTTGTCCATTTATGATTGAAATAATTTCAATATTATCTGTTATTCATTCTCAAAAAATTTCAAGTAAAAATTCCCAAGAGTTGTATGTCAAAATGACTTTTAATGAGCAAACAATCACCAATTCCACTCTATTTTGATATATGCCATGGTAATGCTTATTATTTAGAATGGATGAATGTATATATAATAAATTTATGATGGATAGAATTTAATTAATGTATATTTCAAGTCTCATTCTCAGTAATTAAGCATTGGAATCCATTTTACTCATTTTTATTGCATTGGGAGAAGATTTGGTGCATTTTCCCCAAGGGTCGAAATTGTGACTTGGGAGTTGTTTTGGAAAGAGTCATAACAGACTGTATAAACTGAACCATGATGCATATGAGAATTTTAAAATTTTCCTTACACATAACCATCCTCTGTTAATAAATTCAGGTGACTTTGGGATCATTTGTGAAGCCATTTCCAGCAATTACCCGCAGGGGAATTGGAGCCCCAATTTGCTAGTAAAGGCTCCTACTTTGAACAGAACATTAAACAAGTTTGTAGATGTAATTGGGAGATAAAAAAACATAAATTAAAATTATATTTAAGTCATATTATCATTAATGTACCTTCAGAGAAAATTTGGAATCATTTGGGTCAATTTGGAGGTCTAGACATCAAAACTAGTCAAGAGCCAAAATTGAGAAAAAATTGGAAAATTGGGCATTTTAAAAAAAATTCCAAAAATGGGACATTACAAGTGGTATCAGAGCATGGTATTGGCACATAATGGTAGTAACAAGCAATAAAATCAATAAACCACCACCCTTAGATCCTGAAGTTGAAGGTGTTTTTGTTGGAGGAGAAGAAGTAGTAGAAGAAGAGGTACATTTTGCTGAAACTATGACTAGCGAGGGGAAGGGACCCACTGACCATGAAAAGATTGAATATATTAAAATCATACAAACTCTCTTTGATGACATAACCAATAACATGAACCATAAGCTTATGAAAATGAACCAGCAACTTATGAAAGAATACGAATTGTTGGCTAGCCAATTTGGAAGCAAATTGGGATTAATGGGAGATAGCAGTAGTTCACACTCAGAAGAAAAGAAGACAGTGGGTGAGCAAATTTTCTCAAGAACAGGACCCCATAATAGACCCCATGAATTTCAAAGCACACCAAGTCCTACTGCTCCTAAATTTCATATTCCCAAAGAAGAGACTAACATTCAATTTGAAATTGATACAATAACAAAAGAATGGGCTAAATTGGATGAAGAGTGTAGGAAGAGTATAACATTTGAGCAGTACTTCACCAATGGAAAAAAAATTAAAAAATAAGGAGGATAATAAGTCTCTACATCAAAACAAAGAATTGAATTGTGCCATAGGTAAAGTGCCACTTCCTACTTTTGATGGTTCATCTCAAAGTTCTGCTAACACTTGGGTGCAAAAATTGGATGTGTATTTTCAGCTGAATCCAATGGTGGAAGAAGATGCTTTAAAAATGCATATTTTGCACTTGGATGGAGATGCCAATGAATGGTGGTTCCATGGAATGAAAAATTTGGGTCATGATAAGGTTAAAACATATGGGGAATTTATTGACAGGGTGTTAGAAAGGTTTGAGCAAAAAGATCCAGAATTGTCTTTCAAAGAACTAGCACAATTGAAGCAGGTAGGGACTCCTATTGAATATATGTTAGAATTCCAAATATTATCAGTTAAAGTGTCTGATGTCTCTATGGGAAGGTTAGTATTTATTTTCACTAAAGTTTTGGTGATCCCTTAAAATTTTTGGTCAAATACCACAAGCCTACTAACTTAAATGATGCAATGAGCTTGACTAGAGATCTTCAAAATGTGCTTCCTAGAACAAGATTTCCTCCCAATCCTAACTTCAAATTTTAAAGAAAGACTTGGAAAAAGGATGCACCTGATAAGAAGTTTTGGAAAAAGGATACATTGTAAAAGAATAATAAAGAAGGACAAAACAGGGATGAACTTGAAAGGAAAAAATTGTGCTTCACATGCTTCCAACCATGGGCACCGGGGCATAAATGTGCTAAAGGAAAGGTTCAATACATAGAAGTATTTTTTGATAATGATGAGTATGAAGTGGGTATGAATGAAGAGGGGAACACTTCATATCAAGAGGAGGCATATGAGACAGAATATGAAGAAGAAATACAAGAATAAAATCATCCTTCACTGGACAAAGCAAGAATGGCAGTACTTTCAGCAGTTCCTCGCTATCACACAATCTAATGCAAGGGTGTGGTATTGGGACAAAGAGTTTCAGTTATGGTAGATGGAGGAGCTGCACATAATTTCATTGATTTATAGATGGTGTATAAAATAAGGATACCAAATTAACCATTCGATGGATTCACAGTTGTCATTCCTGGTCACAACACCATGAAATGCAAAACATGGGTTCCAAAGCTATAAGTCACCATAGGTAACTGTACTTTTGTTGATACTTTTTATGTGGTTGATGTTGCTGATACTAATATAGTATTGGGATTTCAATGGTTTTATTCTATAGAATAGAATTCAGTAAATTATCAAATTCCTGAAATGAAATTTCAAGATTCAACAGGGGAACTAAGGGTTGTGAGAGGGCAGCACACTTACCCAAAACAGGTAGTAAATTGCAATAGTATGAGATCTATATTGAGGCATGGTGATATTTAATGGTATTCTGAATGTTATATCACCTCTCCCAAGCCAAAAATCAGAATTTTTAAACACCCAAAGGAGATAGAGACACTTTTGCACAAATATGAAAAAGTTTTCAGAGATCTTCCACATGGCAGACCACCTAACAGGGGGGTTGAGCATAACATTATTTTGGAGGAGGGTACTTCACCCATTTATATACCACCTTATAGACATACCAAGAATTTTATAGATGATATTTAGAATACCATTCAATAACTCTTAGCGTTGGGACTCATTAGACCAAGCTCTAGCCCTTATGCTTCTTCAGTAGTGTTGGTAAAGAAAAAAGATGGAACTTTGAGGATGTGCATAGACTTTAGAGCTTTGAACAAGAAGGCCATAAAAAATAGATATCCTATCCCTAGGATTTATGAGCTCATCTATTTGTATCTCAATACTTTTCCAAAATTGACCTTAGATCCGATTATCACCAAATTCGGATGAAGGAGGAAGATGTGCAAAAGACTGTTTTTCGATGTCATTATGGTCACTTTGAGTTTCTTGTTATGCCATTTGGGTTGAGTAATGCTCTAGATACATTTCAAGCATGTATGAATAGAATCTTTTGCAAGTAGCTTAGAAGGTTTGTTTTAGTCTTCTTTGATGATATTCTTATTTACAGTAAAACTTGGGAAGAGAACTTGCAACACCTAGAGATTGTATTGAAAACTTTGCAAGAATAGTCTTTGTATGCTAAGATGTCTAAGTGTGAATTTGGGATGAAATAACTATTATATCTTGGGAAAATTATTGGGAAAGATGGAGTGAAAGTGCACATGGAAAATTTCAAGGCTATCTTAGAATGGCCATCACCAAAAAACATCACAGAATTGAGAGGCTTCATTGGAATATGTACATACTACAGGAAGTTTGTGAAAGGATTCTCCAAGTTGACTTCTCCACTCGCTGATTTGACTAAGAAGGATGCTTTCAAGTGGAATGAAGATGCTGAAAATTCCTTCCAAAAAATGAAAGAGGTAATGAGTAGTTGTCCCATACTTGCATTACCTAATTTTTCTAAGCCTTTTGTTGTTGAATGTGATGCCTCAGGTGAAGGAGTAGGGGCTGTCCTAAAGCAAGGCCAACACCCTATAGCCTTTGAGAGTATAAATTTGCAGCCTCATGAAAATATTTACTCCATATATGACAAAGAGATGTTGGACATCATGCATGCCTTGGCCAAATTCCGACAATACTTGGTAGGAAACAAGTTTGTGGTGAAAACTGACCATACTAGTCTAAGACACTTCCTTACCCAAAGGGATCTAAATGAAAGGCAACAAAAAGTGGGTAAGAAAGATCCAAGCTTATGATTTTGATATTGAATATGTAAAAGGAAAGAATAACATTGTAGCAGATGCATTGTCTCGAAGACCTTCTTTTTCTCTTATGGACATTGCTAAAAATTGGAAAGACATGCTACTAGTTGAATATGCAAAAGATAAGTTTGCTTGTGATGTATTATATGGAATCATGGGAGATGATAACTACAGAATTTTGAATGGGCTGATATATTATAAGGGAAGAATTTATTTGGTTCTATATTCAAAGCTTAAGTACAAAGTTTTGCAGGAAGCACATGATTCCCCATTAGCAGGTCATTCAGGGATCTTCAAAACCTATAGGAAACTAAGGCAAAGGTTCTATTGGAAAGAGCTGAAGGAAGATGTTCAGAATTATGTCAATGAATGTAAGGCATGTCAGCAAAATAAATCAGAACTCACACACCCCGCTGGTTTATTACAACCATTGCCCATTACGGAGCAAAAATGGCACAGTATATCAATGGATTTCATCACCGGTTTGCCCAAATATTTGGGAAAGGATTGCATATATGTGGTAGTGGATATATTGACTAATTTTGCTCATTTATTTTCTGTTACATCCTTGTTTAGTGATGCACAAGTGGCTGATATTTTTTTCAAAGAAATCTTCAGATTGCATGGGCTCCCCAAGAGCATTGTGAGTGATAGAGATGGTAGATTCATGAGTGCTTTTTGGCAAGAACTTTTCAGATTGGTGGGAAATAAATTGACTCCAAGTAAAATCTACCATCCAAAAACTGATGGAAAAATAGAGAGGGTGAATAAATGGTTGGAAGGGTACCTCTGAAACTATGTGGGAGAACAACAAAAAGCTTGGACCAAATGGCTACACTTGGGTGAGTTTTGCTACAACACCACCTTTCACATGTCAATAGGGATGTCTCCTTTCAGGGAATTATATGGTTATAATGCACTTACATTTTCTGATATGATATTTGGTGATAGTAGAGCTCCAAAAGCTAAATATTGGGTGGAAGAAAGCCAAGAAATTTTAAATCTTTTAAAAGACAATTTGCAGGTTTCCCAAAATCAGCAAAAACAATATGCCAATAAACATAGAGAGGAAAGGACATTTCAGGTTGATGATTTAGTGTATTTGAGGTTGCAGCCATAAAAGCAAACATCCCTCAAAAGAAATGGAGCATAAAAGCTAAAGCCAAGATACTATGGGCCCTACAAGGTAATCCAGAAAATTGGAGAAGTAGCATATGAGTTGGAACTTCCGAAAGGGAGTAAAATTCATAATGTATGTCATGTTTCTTGTCTCAAGAAAGCTATTGGTTAGAAAATTGTCATCTCAAATACACTTCCTCCTTTGGATGATGAAGGATAGTGTTACTACCTAAGTTGTACTTAGTGGTTTTTTATCAAGTGAGCCTGGTGAACCGGACAAGGATAACTTGTTCGGACTTCAGAAGACCTTCAGTCTTACCTCTGGGAAGCTTTGTTGTACTATATCACATGTTCATACCCCATGGGGGAATTGTAATAAATGTTCTAGCATGATAGTTTCTATAAAATACTCGGTCTCTTATACTTTATTTATCAATCCGATCAGCCTAGGGTGTTTTTTCCCTTGGTTATTATTGGTTGTTGAATAAACGACTGATAATTTCTGAGTTTTTCACTCCATACCTACAAGGTTGGGGTGGTCGTCTTGGAATTTAGGCCTATTGAGGTTATTAGAGTCTATGTGTCAATGTATAAACATTCTAGACATCATGGCCGAGTCATATGAACATGTCTAAGTCCCCCTAGGTTTTTTCAATTTTTCAATTTTTTAGTTTTTTCAGTGTTTTTTATTAAAATTTAATTTTTCCAAAACTTAGGCTATTTTTTAATAGTTTAATTGGAAAATTTGATTTTGTAATAAAAGTGAGCCAAATAATCAGTTTCAGTCATGTAGGTGCTCATTTTCAAGCTAAGAGCACCATGTAAACCCATGGACCCACTATTTCCTAGTTTTGAGTGATTTTCCATCACTCAGGTCAGAAAGCCCCAAAAATCAATTATTGATTATTTTAATTAATAAATTGATGAATAATGGAGCAAATCTAGAATCATAGATCGGTGGATTCTCAGCCGATTTGATTGAAATCAGTCAGATCTGAACCAGATTGACTGGATCTGACAAATCCTTAACTGAAGGAGGGGATCAAATCAGATTCAAAGTTGATCTCCAACATCCTTTATGGGGAATTTCTCCCTCCCTCTCTCCTCCACATGTTTTGGCTCATTTGGATGAGTTTTGGTGGATGCTTCAGTTAACAGGTTGAGGTGTCAATCAGATCAACTCTCTGATTGACAATTGCACTTAGTGAGACTCAGATATGGCTCATTTCAGCTTCAGATCTGCATTAATTGACTCTCCATCAGCTGATTTGGTCTATATCCTTGGGATTTGTGCCCCCTGGGCTGGATCTCCTAGTTTTTGTATATATCCAAGCACAAGTTGCCTCTTCTAAGCTAGTTAGAGTTGGATTGAAGGGCTTGCTATTGTAATACTATTGTAATATTTTGATTGTTGAAATAAAGAATATTTGGAGGCCAAATGGTGCAATCCTCTCATATGTGTGGATTAAGCATTGTATTACGGCTATTGATGTTGCCGGCTTTTCTCTCAATTTCTGCATCTGAACCCTTTCTGGCTTGAACGATTCAGCTGAATCAATAGGAGGATTGCTAGACAAGTAAGGTTACTTGTTTTTCTTATATCTCATAGCATATATGTTAGAATATCTATATTATACATGTTTAATAAGTTTATTTGCATGTAATTATTTTCTCTTTTTCATATATATATCCAGCTCTCATGAGGTTTCGTGCAGGATTGTGTATTTAGCTTTCAGGTAGAAAGGATTGGACGAGCTGTGGATCTAGTTTGACTCCACTGTACATACAAAATATTTGTGAAGACATTGCCCCTCTGTATTCCACTAACAAGTTTCCATTACAGATCTACTTCAGCAACAAGCACTTCTCTTCTCCTTTTCCTCCTTCAAAATCAATTTTTTTACCTGGTTACTTTGTTCACATCTTTGATATTGTTTATATCTATTCTATTAAAGTAAATTTAACATATATATATATCTTCTCAAATCCCATAATCTATATCTTGTTCTTAAAAGGTTTCATAAGCATTCTAAATCTAGCTTTAGGGAAATCGTCCTTTTTGCATGGAATTTTAAAGAGAATTTGTAGCTTGCATGCATTAGATTTATGTTTTCTATTATAAAATATAAATATATAAATTAGTGCACATCATATTGGCTGCCTAAAATGCAATCCAAGATCCCAAGGAAATCTTGCTTTGCTTGGTTCCCTTTTTACCTTTTTTAACTAGTTTTAACTTAGCTTTTTTTTGGTTAAAAGTAAGCTGACCCAAAGGTAATTTCAGAGTAATTTTGGGAATATAAGCTTGATATTTTTTATCAGGTATAACATAAAAGAGGAGGATCTGCTGTTCGAAAGTGACTTTTGGGCCTTCTGAATCCCCCCAGGGGTCTCCCTTTTTTACTGAAATATTTAATTTTTGCACTTTGTAAGCTCTTGGTTTCATTCTATATAAGAATCAAGAGGCATCATATCATTTTTCTGATATTGTAACCACTGGTAATAAAAATAATTCTGAATAGGCTCTTTCGAGCCCATTTCCCATCCCCCCTCGGGGGATTTGCGTCCGTGTCATTTTTTTCTTTTAGTTCATCTTCTTTCAATCTAGTGTAGTGCTAATCTGCAGGGTAGTATACTTTGATTTAAAATCATTTCCATATTTCATTTCTATTGGTTTCAAAGTAACTTTAATACTTACCCCACAAGCCTCCTTTTGAGTCAAAAGGTGAAGAAAGGTTTGTGGTAGTCTAATTAGAAAATTGTGGTTTGCTTATCTTTTCTATCATCATTTGTTTCAGTAACCATAATAAAATAAATCCCTCCTTGATTCCATGATTGAGGTCCACTTGGACCGAAAGAGGTTCCTGGAGGGTTTTCTTTTTAACAAGAACATCCATCTCAAAATTTACTAAAATTGACAAGACTCTGGTGTGTATGCTTTTCACTTGGTTGCGGTTCATCTGATCAGTCAAGCTCTATCAAAAGCACTTGAGTGACGAGTATAATTAGGATTCACTCTCCCAAATTAACAAACCATCAAGTGAAAATCCAACACCTAGATCAAACCATTACGGTGGCAAAATACCCAAAGGAAGCGGAAACTTCTAAAAAGTGACCTCGGGCACCGATCTCTGTCACACCCTAATGGGTGCATTATGAACAATAGCCCCAGAGACTCCATTCAGCCCACATATTCCTTGTGGGTAGTCATGAAAGTTTAGTTTTGGACATACTCCAAGTACTCTCAGGTATATCTGGAGTCCACCCCTTCGCCTAATTTTAATCAACTCATATTTCACATTAACTTAAAACATACCAAGAGGCAATCGCAAAACTTTCACTCCAAGCACATGCAAGTACATTGATTATCTATTGACTCCATTTTAAGGCACTGGTTATTTTCTTGCTATATATATATATTGTGTCTCAGCATTGTGCTTTCGTGCACTCATTTTGTATCTTGTCATCTATGGTTGTTTATGGTTAAATTTCAAACTCCTAAGTAACTCATTCAATTTAACATCACCATACTAAGTAATTTATCCTTAGTAACTTAATAGGGTCTACCCCCCTTGGCTTCGTTAGGATTTGAGCCTAAACAGAGGAGTCAAGAACAAGGTGACATCCTTGACTTGATACTTGCCCTCAAGGACACAATGAGTGGCTTGAATATTTCTGCCACGTGACCCAAGTGTGTGAAAGGTGACAACAGACAGCTCACACTTATTCCGAAAAACGTTTTGAAGACAAGGGAGAGAAGATTGAGGAGTAGAACAATCAAAGAATACTTGGTGCAATGGAAAGATCTACCAAGTGAAGATGCCACATGGGAAAAGGAGAATATTTTGTAGTATCCAAATCTAAAATTGCTTGAGGACAAGCAATATTGGGTGGGGAGGACTGTAATGTCCCCATTCAAATAATTGCATAGCGGGAAAATTCCATCAATCCTACTAGTTCCCTAGGTTGGGTGGAAACATTAGGAAGTTAATAAGGGAGCTGATAAATGGTTTTTAGACATTAGAAGGAATAAATATTTATTTAATGGAGTTAATTAAATGAACGCAAGTGAAAAATTAAATGGCTATGGAGAATGGAGACACATGGAGACTGTGGGGCCCACTCAAGCTATAATTCATATGTTAAATGGAATCCTCCTCTTGTAATTTTGAATCTATGGGAAGCATAATGTTTTGGGATGGATTATGAGGTTAATATACTTGTCAATATTCTTCATAGGTCGAAATTGGGATGAATTGTAACTTACATGGGAGAGGAAGAGCCAAATGGGAGTTTCATGGACACTTGGCTAGATTCCCCTTACATTTATGACAGCTATGACACCAATGATGGATATTATATGATAGTTATGACCCAAGTTAGATCTTAAGGCTGACATACTGGAATACTGACATGTCAGGCCTGAATAGAGCATCTTGGAGGTCGAAATTGGGAGTTGGAGAAGGCCAAGAGGCTCCTACTCAAATTTGGGAGAAGAGGGAAGGTGAAGAGAGAGGCCACATGGAATAGCATGAGAAGCCACACCAATTCAACCTGTATTTGGTTTATGGATGGATTTGGAACCTTATAATACCAATAATTTTTATAAAATATAGGGATCATCCATGAGAAGAATTTTTTTTCTCATTTGTGAATTGTGAGAGCTAGTGGATGACTAGTTTTCTTGCTTAAGCCAATTTCAAGGGTGAAAGATTCCCATCCTAGTTGATGTTTGGAGAGGCCACTCAGGTATTTCATGGAGCTTTAATGGAGTCTTATTTTCAAGTTTAAGATACAGGAAATCATGTGGATTCTTTTATTGCAGCACTCTCTCTCAACTATTGGGCCAGTTTTCACACCATATTCATGCCAATGGAGGGATTGCGCTTTGGGTGAGATATTGATCTATTTGTGGAATATTATAATGCCCATTATCTTATGTTACAATGTATATCCTCTATATTTCATTTTAATAATACTCTCAGGTATAAATACCCAAAATAATTCATGTAAAAATGTTGAACAATGAAGAAATAGTATCATTTCCCCACTCTCTTGTTGTGAACCATTGTAATGCTGATGATTTCGAATTGGGAGAGAATTTAATTTTCCATTTATTATTGGAATCAGTTAAATATTATATTTTATTCATTTTCAAAATGTTTCAAGTCTAAATTCCCAAGAGTTGTATGTCAAAATGACTTTTAATAAGCAAACAATGACCATTTCCACTCTATTTTGATATATGTCATGGTAATGCTTATTATTTCTAATGGATGAATGTATATCTGATAAATTTATGATGTATGGAATGTAATTAATGGTTATTTAAATTCTCATGTTCATTAATTAAGCATTGGAATCCATTTTACTCATTTTTATTGCATTGGGAGAAGATTTGGTGCATTTTCCCCGAGGGTCGAAATTGTGACTTGGGAGTTGTTTTGGAAAGAGTCATAAAAGACTGTAAAAACTGAACCATGATGCATATGAGAATTTTAAAAGGTGTATTACACATAACCAGCCTCTTTTAATAAATTCAAGTGACTTTGGGATCATTTTTGAAGCCATTTCCGGAAATTACCCGGGGGGGTATTGGAGCCCCAATTTGCTAGTAAAGGCTCCTACTTTGAACAGAACATTAAACAAGTTTGTAGATGTATTTGGGAGGTAAAAAAAAATACATGAGAATTATATTTAAATTATATTATCATTCATGTACCTTCAGAGAAAATTTGGAAGCATTTGGGTCAATTTGGAGGTCTAGACATCAAAACTAGTCAAGAGCCAAAATTGAGAAAAATTTGGAAAATTGGGCATTTTAAAAAAAATTCCAAAAAGGGGACATTACACAATTTGCTCCAAGTTATCTTTGAAAAATGTCATTTATATGCAATGTATGTGATGGACAAAATGTATAGCTCTTAATACATTTTTATTTTGCATTAAAGTTAAAGGAAGTATCTAAACATTTAAGGCTCATTTCAAAGTTATTAATGAGGGATACCTTCCACTTTGTGTAGGTTTCCTTTTGAAACTTTCATAAGGGAGAGTAAGAGTAATAGGTTTGTCTAAGCATGAGGGAGAGGAGAAACAATGTATCATATTATAAGGAGACAACATAGCTTATTGGAAGGCTCGGTGTTATGTTTTTTCTTGGTACTATATTTATGCACTGATAGTAATCTTGAGAAAGGGATTGTAGGAGGGTAAAGAAAGATCACCAAAATGGATCATGTAACTTTGATAAGTTATCGGCCTTTTAACTTGTAATTTAAGAGGTAGATAAGAATCTATATAATGGTGGTTGGAAATTTGTTTCACCATATATGGAGCTATAGAATAAGAAGTGGGGTGGCCCACCCAAAAATGAAAAGAGGTGTTTACCATTTGCATTGGGTTTGATCCTTGGTGTCGCTAAATGTTTGGTTATATGCTTTTTCTACTTAATTTTGTTTGCCAATATGTCATTTTTTTTGGACACTTGAAACTTTATTAAATATTTTAAATAGTTATAAATACTTTGTATTGATGTTTGTCATGGCCACCCCAAATCTCTTTTTTCTACCAAAAAATACCATATGTGTGTGTGTGTAGAGAGAGAGAGAGAGAGAGAGAGAGAGAGAGGTCAATGGATCTCCTTTATAATATTTCAAGGCCTCTAGGGGTTTAAAGCAAGGTTTTTCGATGTCTCATTTCCTCTTCCTTATGGTAGCTAAGGGCCTAAATATAATGATGACTACAACCAAGAGATCATGTGCAATCAAGTGGCTTAGGGTATCTCCCTAATGCATTTTGTTGTTCATAGATGATATTATAATCTTCAGTGAAGATTCAACTAGAGAATGGAGAAGAATTAAAGGGATTTTGGAAATTTGAGAATATGTTAGTGGAAGTATAAATGTCTAGAGACTGGATTGGTGAAGGAGGATTATTTAACCATGTCCCAGTTTTTCTTTAGATAGGGACAACAAAGGAAAATTTCTTAGGTCCCTTTAAGTTCAATTTGCATTGCTTCAAGTATTTGGATTTTATCAATTAGGTTGAAAGTGAACGAAAGAAATTTGATATTGAGCTAGAGGATCTTGTAATATTATAGTTTAGTGATAACCTAAAAAAGGATTAAGTAGAAAAAAATCAAGTGGGTGAAGTTAGAGTACAAGGATTCATGTGAGTATATTTGCAACTTAGAATAGGAGATTTCAAACATATACAAATATAATATGAGTGGAATATTCACAACAAAAGAATTGGAGAATATAAAATTTGGAATCCTTAAAGATAGAGCTCTTAGAGTAGGAAGAATCTAAATGGCACATAATGAGTTGAGTTATATGGCTTTCCCAACGTGACAAGAACACTCTCTTTTTTTCACAAATATGATAGAATGAGAAAGAATATTAATACAATATGGAGTATATCCAATAGGGATGTTGAGAAAGCAAGTTTTGGTACATAGATGCGGTAAGAGCATCTCACTTTCAATAGTTATTTATGGAACCAACAAGAGAGTTAAAATTGTGGATATTGTTTCCTTTTTCCCTAGTTTTGTAAATCATGAACAAAATTTGGAGCTTGTAATTGAGATTCGTTTTGTAGAACTTGATAAAGTGATTGACTTGTTTAAAGAGTACAAGAATCTTGGGTTAGATGGATGGCCCATCAAATTATGTGTTTGATTCTTTGAGTTATTAGGGAATGATATGTTGTTGGAGGTTGAAAAATATAATAAATTTGGGAAGGTTCTAAGTTCCATAAACACCACCTTCTTGACCATGATCGACAAAAAGGATGTTCTTGAATCATTTAATGGTTTTGGACCAATATCATCATATAAATTTTCATATAAGATTTTCCCCAAGGGAATAGCTATAAGAATTAAACCAACACTATCCCCAACTATCTCAAGTGATCAATTTGGATTTTTTAATGATAAACAAATTCATGAAGGCATGGGTGGTGGTAATTTGGGGCCCCACGTATGGACCATGAGCTTTAGGGACAATGTTACAACATAATACCATAGTTTTGACTATATTTTAAGTCATGCATCAAGAACCATCCCCTATGCATTGATCGTATCCATAATTCTTGTAGAAGGGATGCAAATATGGATGCAACAAAAATAGGCGCAAAAGTGGGCCCATAATGGGGTGCACCAAAATGATCATCATCGCTATCATCATCATTCATTTCATTTCCATCATAATCATCGGCAATGTCATCATTGCCATTATACTCATCATCATCATCATCATAATCGTCATCATCATCATCATTGTCATTGTTCTCCTCATTATCAATCATCAACATCATAACCATCCTCAATATCATAATCATTATCATCATTTTCATCTTCAACATCTGGGTGTAAAACTGGATGCAAAAGTGGATAAAAACATGGATGCAAAAAAGGATGCAAACATGGATAAAACAAAAGTAGGCACAAACGTGGGCGCATAATGGGGTGCACCAAAAATGGATGCAAAAGGTGATGCAAAAGTGGATGAAAAAAATGATGCAATCATGGAAGCAAAACATGATGAAAAAAGTGGCGCAAAAGTGGATACAACCATGGATGTAAAATTGGATACAAAATTGGATGCGAAAGTGGATGCAACAAAAGTAGATGCAAAACTAGATGCAAAAGTAGTTGTAACACCCAACACAAAACCCGATGCAAAAGTGGATGCAAAAATGGATGCATAAAGGGATGCAATAACTGATGTAAAATTAGATGCAAAAAAAGATGCAAACGTGGATGCAAAAGTTGAAGCAAAAGTGGGTGTAAAAGTAAGCGCAAAAATGGTTGTGAATTGAGATGTGACAAAAGTGGATGCAAAAGTGGATGCAAAGGTAGATGCAAAAAAATATGTAAACATGGATGAAAAATGGGATGAAAAAAGGGATGAAAACATGGGTGCAAAAGTGGACAAAAAAATGGATGCAAAAGTGGATGCAAAAATGGCTGAAACAAAATGAGATGCAAAACTAGACTCAAAACAGGATGTAAACTTTGATGCAAAACTTGGCGCACGAAGGGATAAAAAAAAGAAGCATAAGTGGATGCAAAAGTGGATGTAAAAAAGGATTCAAAAGTGGATGAAAACAAGGGCGTAAAAGTTGAGGCAAACATGGGCATAAAAGGGGGTGAAACAAGAGTAGATGTACAAACTAAGTGCAAATTTAGGTGCAAAACTAGGCTCAAAACCTGTCGCAAAACCTGATGCAAAACCCGGTGCAAATTACACCGCAATTTGCACCAGATTTAGAAAAAGGATGCAAAAAACGCCTAAAATAGCACCAACCCATGAAATTGCTCCATTTTCTCCAAAAAATGAAGAAAAATACACTGAAACATGGTCTAGACACAAAAAAGGATGCAAAAAGAGACACTAAATCTAGTTTTTGTTGTAGTGATGAATGATCTAGGGTTAGTTTAAATTTTAATGATGAATAAAAATACTTGATTGTATTTTTCCACACCTTCAAGAAGGTAGTACTCTATTACAGTAGGTGAAAATAGGTATCATGATTAAATCAAATCGAGAAGTGTAGGAATATAATTATTTACTTTCAACTGTTAAAATATTTATAGGAATGTTTAGCTGGAAGTTCCTCTGTTTTCAGAATTTTTGTTAACTAAAATATATCTGTAAAAGTTATAAATATAAACTTCTACAAAAGAATGTGATTAAAAGACACTACACAGTTTGTGTAACTGTGTTTCTTGTTAGCATAGTAAACACATTGTTTTTAAAGTTTAACACTAATGTCGATACCTATAATTATTAACTATTACGGAGAGAGGAAAATAACATAAATAGGAACAACATAGATTATTTTAACAGTATAATGAAATTGTAGAAATAATCTAAGTTTTATAAATAACAAATGCATAGTTGCAGTAACATTGTAATATAAAATAACAACTGCAAATAATTAATATTAAAACAAACAATAATGCAGAGATTAAAATTAAATAAAAATACAAACCCTAAATTAGGGAAACTATCAACCAAGACCTTGTTTTTCTTCCTCGTTCCAGAATCGGGTTTCTACAGTTTTACCCTTATCTCATAAATCAAATTCTTCCTTTTTTACAATTATAATATCTATATTATAAATGTCTTATATTAAATAAAAATTACACAAAAACAATATTAGACTGCTTATTAATTATATACTAAAATAAAACAAGAAAAGATAAATTAAGTAACCCTAATCAATTTTACACAGCAGAGTAGAAATCTTTTAAAAATAATCAGAGTCAGAAGGAATAAAATTTTAAAATTAATATTTTAAATCTTTCACAAGTTTAAAGGTCAATTTCACGACCAAGAAGAATTTCACTTCTTCTATTTTTCTTTTCTTAACTTTCATTCACAATAAGAAAATCCTATAATAATATTTAAATAAAATACAAATTTAATCAACATAAACATCTTATAATCGAAGACCATAATTCTTAGAAGGCTGTTAAATTTATTAAAAACAAACACAGGTTCTTTTAAAAACCAAATTGTCTCTATCTATTAACAGTATTAACCGAATGATCGAGCCATACATCTATGAATTTTAGCCATTAAACACAAGCCTGCGAATTAAAACCCTAACATATTTTAAAAATTGCAGCACTTCACAACGAAGTCACGGCCTTATGGTCTGTCCAAAAAGAATAATTGTAAAATCAAACAAGTTATTGCCACACGGCCTTTCCAACAAAACTTTGAGCAACACAGCCATGGCATAAGAGCTCGAAACTCGGTGAGACCATATCATCCTTAACCCCATACATCATCACAAAAGGAAACCTCAGGCAAGAAACCGAGGCTTACCCGGTTGGTCGAGAAGCATGGAAACCTTTCTCTGAAAGTATTCTATGCCTCCTAGCTCTTAGTAGCACCTGTAGTTAGGTTTGCACAAGAAGTTAAAGGAAATTTTCAAGTTCTTTAAAAAAAAATTGTTACAGTAAAGAATTTTTGTCACAAATGCAAAAAGTTTTTAAAAAAATTTACCTGGATAGTATTGAACCTCGGCCGCATAGTAGGTGGTATGTACAGCAACCCTGGTCAAAATAAAAGGTTATACCCTAGTAGATGGATAGGAGATCCACACTAGAAAACCCTGACAAGAACGCGAAATCCACAGTAAAGGTTACGGCGAAACCCAATCCTCTCCAATGTCAGCGAAAAACAACCAGGTAAGCTATGAGCTAGAAACCGAAACCACACTACTATCAAGACAGAATTTACAGCTTGGAAAACACATGGAGGAAGACACTCACGAAGCTAGATTTGGCATCGAAGGCCATCTCTTGTAGATTTGAAACAATGGCATCAATGTCCATGAGGCCATGAGCCTGGTGGCAATTTCAACAACAACAAAGGATAAGGGTAATAATTCAAAAAATTAGGGGTTTTGAGACTTTTGTAGTAGGTTTTACTTATGTCAAAACTCTATCCACTAACCAAAAACCATGTCGACTCCACTTTGGTTTCGATAATATGGGTTTTTTCTCTATAGTTTTCGAGATCTTGGGGGAGCCTGCAAAAGGGGTCACACATAACCTTTGTTATGATCTCCTTTGAAAAACATATAAGCCCTAGATTGTTTCTTTTATTATAAGATGCCTTAGTATAGATTGTAAAGGTATTATTAGTTTTAATTTTTGCATAGATAAGATCTATACCTTTAAAATAAAGATCATATAATTAGGGTTAACACATGCAAATTTTTTGGGTTTATCATTATTCTCTAGGTAATGAACTTTCCACCCATGAAAACAAAGCTTTGTTACTTCATTTATAACCTTATAATGTAGTCTTTGGCATCTTCTTTTGGTAATTACTAAGCAGTTAATAAAACTATATTCTGCATGAAATCGTTAGTTCCATATACGTATAAATGTCATTTCTAATATAATGTATGGCAATGCCTAGACTTAGATTTTACTGGTTTATATAACATTCAAATGTATGTTGAGAAAAATACATATAAATTACCTTGGTAACGAGTAGTAATGTATCACAAGACTGAGTTTGCAAAATTATCCTTCTCTAGAGTTGTATGTAGGACTTAATATAACAATAGATGGATAAAAGTATGATGTACAAGTTATAGTAAAAGCTAGGTAGATGTTGGGCACATGGGCAGACCCGGGTTAACGCTTATACGTCGCACCAACAAAAGACCCACTGTGTTGGCCCTTTCGGCAACAACCTGCGTGCAGGTTGCAGTCTCACCCGAAACAGCAATGGGGTGCCGCAGAATCAGGTTTCTGCATGCAGAGAGGGGTATTACTGTACCTTAGCCTTTCTAAACAATTATTATTCAACTTCTTGTTAACTTATCATTCATTCACATATAACTTCACAGCATAATAAACAAACCAAACTTGCATAACCCACTACGGGGAATTCACAGCGAAGCTTAGTATTAGCAGAGATCTTATATTATCAGATATATTCAGTTTAATGCATGAAAATGACAGAAACAGAAACAACACAACAAAACCACAACACCAAATATAATGTGGTTCACCCCTAGTGTAGGGGCTACATCCACAAACTGTGTTTTATTCCTCTTTCCTCAAAACCACAGTTTATCTGCGCACTCAGCTGCAGATTCCTTCAGCTCTTAACAGCCGCGCACACAGCAGCAGGCTTCTGTGCACACAGCTGCAGATCTTTCTTTCTTCCTTACAAAAACCCTCTGCGAACACAGCTGCAGAGGTCATCCACGCACACAGCTGGGACTTGTCCTTTCCTTACAAAAACCAACCTTACTTCG
>LPNX010140376.1:55466-168321 GCA_001517045.1 Pseudotsuga menziesii | reverse complement strand
ATAAACCATTCCTTGTGCTGCGCAGGACTAATAGTAAAGCTTACTTGGTCTAATAAGACTTTGAATCTCTGGTCGAAGTCCCACATGGATTCTCCGCGCCATTGTTGAATCTCTTTGAGTTCAGTGATGCTCTGTGATTCTGATTTCGTTTTCTTAAATTCCTTAATGAGGGCGGCTTTGATTTCATCCAAATTGGGGTGCTGATTACTGGAGAATTTCATGAACCAGGTCAAAGCCCGGTCGCGAAAGGAAGTAATAAGCTGTTCAGTTCTCAGATCCAGGTCGGTAATACTCTTCGTGGTCCAGACGGCTTCACACAAAAACCAGAACTGTTCTGGGTCTTCTGATCCCGTGCCTTTGAAAATGGGAAGCTTAATATCATCAGCTAGGTGGGCCATGTTGGGTTTGGGAGGTTGAGGAGGAGGGCAGGTGGTTGACGGGGGGGGGTTTACGGGGTTAGGTTGACCTCTGGATGGTATACTTGGACTTGGTTGTCGGACACACTGCGGCCGAACCTTAGGGGTAACAAAGCGACGCTGGGGTGTAACAGGAGGGTGTCCTTCGGAGTCGGATTGTGAAGGGCTGTCAGGGGGAAGTGCGGTGGTCTGTCCTGAAGAGTAGGATTCAAAATTTCGTTTGTACCGTTGCTCACTTTGGGACAACCCACTTTGCGCGTCGAAGGTATTTTCTCTTGCAAACATATGTTAGTACTAGCAGTCTGACTCAAATAATAAGATGCCCTTTTCAACCAATAGTATTTTAATCTTTAAGCTTAAGGAATTTATAAACTTACCACGGGGCCCTTTAAAGAACTTCCGTTCAGCTTCACTGAAAGAAGTGCTTGTATCAATGGAAAACTTCGTCACAAAGGTCTCCAATGTGCGTGTCGTCCAGAAGTCGACAGCGCGAGATACCTCGTTATTCACGTTTTGCACAAGGTTGACCCTTGCGGGGGTCCACGCAGGAATCCGTTGAGTTTGAAAGTTCGTCCTTCTTTCTGTTAACCTAGACAACCACTGGTGCAACTCTATATGGAAACGACCAAAGAAAACTTCATAAGTATCACAAAAAACATACCGTTGTAAAAAGTCACTTGCACTTCGACACGGGTTCGTATTTTCTTGCTGCGCGAATTGCAAACAGGTCTCAGCGAACCAATCACTGATGTCCTTCACCGAGGGCCTCCAGAACATAGCCCTTGTGGTACAAGGTAAACCCCTCGTGAGCAGGTACTGAGTTCAACCGGCAACGGAACCAATTTGTTGGGCACATGGGCAGACCCGGGTTAACGCTTATACGTCGCACCAACAAAAGACCCACTGTGTTGGCCCTTTCGGCAACAACCTGCGCGCAGGTTGCAGTCTCACCCGAAACAGCAATGGGGTGCCGCAGAATCAGGTTTCTGCATGCAGAGAGGGGTATTACCGTACCTTAGCCTTTCTAAACAATTATTATTCAACTTCTTGTTAACTTATCATTCATTCACATATAACTTCACAGCATAATAAACAAACCAAACTTGCATAACCCACTACGGGGAATTCACAGCGAAGCTTAGTATTAGCAGAGATCTTATATTATCACATATATTCAGTTTAATGCATGAAAATGACAGAAACAGATTCAACACAACAAAACCACAACACCAAATATAACGTGGTTCACCCCCAGTGTAGGGGCTACGTCCACAAACTGCGTTTTATTCCTCTTTCCTCAAAACCACAGTTTATCTGCGCACTCAGCTGCAGATTCCTTCAGCTCTTAACAGCCGCGCACACAGCAGCAGGCTTCTGCGCACACAGCTACAGATCTTTCTTTCTTCCTTACAAAAACCCTCTGCGCACACAGCTGCAGAGGTCGTCCACGCACACAGCTGGGACTTGTCCTTTCCTTACAAAAACCAACCTTACTTCACCTTATCTTCCTTTACATCAAAAAGCCTAACCTATCCATTTTACATAAGCGCTTATTTATACTGCGCAGTTTTACAAAACCATGGTCTTAAACCATGGGCACCCACAAAACCCTAAACCCTGAATTTAAACCATGGGTTTATTACAAAAAGGGAGGGTTTTGACTTACCCTGACACCCCTAAGACTATTTTGACCCATAGCTCCGCTTACAAATTTCCTAACTAACCGCGGAGTTACCCAATATGGAGTATGCGCCCCAACAGTAGAAAACATCTAGTTCTATGTTGTGCTTGGATTTCCAAGTACTTATGCTTATGAATAAATAAATAAGAAGTAAATATGCAGGCAAACTTTATGTCCTTAAACCAAGAATAAGAGGGCTAAAAAATTAGACCTCAATGTTGAGTAACAAATTAACAATTTCAATATATGGAAAAGATACAGACTTGGCGATACCTTATTTTTCCCAAAGCTGTAAACTAAACAAATATTCTAGCATTTACTTTGCTACTTGAGATAATTAAATCTCGGTCTTGAAACTAGGATATAAAATGTCTTACCTATAATTAGACTTGGACAAGAATCATTACATCACTGCATTAGCTAAAAATCTAAGTAAACCTTCGACATGAATTAAAGTTCCTTCAATTAAGAAGAAGACAAACTTTATTATATAGTAAACAAACAGTTGTTTCAACTCAAACTATTTCAGATCTTTTTTCTTACTAAATATGAATGCAGATAGTGAAGTATGCAGTTATAAAAATTAATAAAGGAATTATTTTTTAAGTTTCTGGATTAGCCTCTTAAAAATGATAAATGTTAGCGGTTAAGTTAGCCACGTCATCGGTGTTTTTAAACATTAATGGTTGCAAGAAAAGTTTTATTTTTTTATGAAATTTTGGAGTATTACACTTCCATGGTCTGTTGTCCCAATATCAGCTCATGAAATTCTTTGATCTTTTCATCATAGTACCTGAAAGAGAGGCACTTTTGCTTGAAATACTTTTGGAATTGTTTCCACACAATTTTTCTTTCATTAATCTTCTTCACTTTCTTGCTGTGCTCCCACCATATGGATGCCCTAACAATCAAGTTGAAGATGGCTACTCTAGCCTTCATATTTCCAGAATAATCTTGGACTTGGAAATACTTCCTCATCCCAAGAAGCCAAGCCTCAGCTTCTTGACCTTTCTTTGTCTCACCATTAAAGGTAGGCGGCATTGCCTTCTTAAACTCATCCCGTGAGTTGTTCCTACAACGTCTCCTTCTCTTTTCTCTGCGAGATGAAGAGCTGGAATACTCCATGGATCCTTCCAAGTCAGGAGATCTACTAGAAAACCTCTTCCTTCTTCTAGTACTACTCTTACTACCTTCTAGTTTTGTTGGACATCGTCCCGAGCTCATCCGTCGTTGGATGTCTGTCAAACTTTGTAACATGGCAGCATTTAGTTGATGTTGCTCTTCCTGAGATTTAATCAGGCTTCTCATGGTGGTTGCAATGTCGGGTGGCATCTCTTGAAATCTCCTTCCATTAGATTCTATATCATCATTTCCATCTCAGACGTTTTTCCCCATAGTATCTTGTGCACATCGTAGGAATATCGTGCCTCATATCTGTCAAAGGTTCTCATGGCTGAGCCAAAACCCACTTTTCCAAAATGTACTATGACTCTGCAAAATTTGTTATCAACACCATTTGTTAGATACACAGTAATTCAAAATCAAAATCATTTAATTACTGTCACCTGGCCTATCTAGGCACAATGTTGTAACTGATAGCTTTTCTAACTGATTTCCAGCCCATCCAGGCCCAATGTTGTAACCTACAGCTCTAATACAACAATGTCATGTACCCATATCTCATTATCATGCAGAATTAAAAATTTCATCGAGATCCTTTACTGTTCATCGAAACACAGGGCATGGTCGTGAACCACTTCTCGACAATTCCAACATTGTCATGGTCCCTCCCATCTTCCCTTGAGTAGTTCGACAATCTGCAATGAAAGGTCTCAGTTGAGATCAAACAGTGAAGAGAAAATGGGATAGAAAACAACAATCCCAAATGGTCCCATAGTTGGAACCAAATCGATGGCTTAGAATCCACCCACAAAAATCAACAGTGTGTAAAGCTCGAGTTGCGGGATCAAAAAGTTATGAAAATTGCAATCTTACTTCCTGTAATCCACATCCTGTATCCTGCATCAGGAACAGATCAACGATGGAAAATCATCCCATGAAGATCGACGGTGCAGAAACTTGAATTGCGGGATTGGGAATTGTGGAAATTGCGACACCACAAACCCGCATCCTGCATCGAAAAGGACCGTTGCGGAACGAAAACTGCAGAAAGTCGTAATTCTCCCAAAAAAAAATACATCATGCATCCCGCACACAATCATCCCGTGAATATCAACGGTGCAGAAACTTGAATTGCAAGATTGGGAATTGTGGAAATCACGACACCGCTATCCCGCAGACTATGGAAAGGAATATTTCTAGCAGAAAACTCAACTTTTTAACTGAAGTCTTGGATCGATTTGATCATTCAGGCCATTACTGATCTGGCCAATCTACCCTTCAACTTAGTTTGAAATGCATTGAGGGAAAATATACATAGATGCCTATGATTGCAGTTATTCAAAAGAACAATGCATCAATTCAACATAGAAACATGTCCATCACATTCCATCAAACAAATACAATGCAAGAAATACAATTGTAGAGACTAACATAGACAAGAACACTTATCTTGAACAAAACTTGTCCCGCAACCACCTATGTCGCTGCAACGTTCCACCCAACCACACCCCAACCATAGGCTAGCGCGCTTATCAATCTCTCAGTGACACCACCACCCCCGAGCTGGGCATGATTTCCTCCAAGGGTAAGAGAACACTAGCAGACTCATACATAGTCAAGGGTGCAATAACACTCAGCCAAGCCAACACAGTTGGGTTTATTAGGATCCAGGGGGAAAACACACCAACATATGGGTTTCACAGGACACTCAACCAAGCCATCTCACAGTTGGGTTCCATAGACTGAACACAGTCAAGCCAACAATCACCTTTACGGACCAGTCAATCCAACAAATGGGTTTATTAGACTGTACACAGTCAAGCCATCTCACTGCTAGGTTTATCCGGCTACCTAGACAAGCCAGCATTCTCAGTTGGGTTTATTTGATTGTTCAGCCAAAGGTTTCTCATAAGTTAAAAATCAAAAAGACACATCCAAGCCAACATATGGGTTTATCGAGCTACCAGCCAAACCATCTCTCCAGTTAGGTTTATCAGGCTTCTAAGGCAATGGGAAGGAATAACTGCTAAGCTAGTGAGCTCATCTACAGAGCTAATAACACCTTCACAAAACCTATCTATCTTGGCTTACCCACTTCCTACACACCCAACACAAGGAAGTGTTCCCTTCTCTGCTCCATAATCCCTCAGGCTACAACTTCCCTTCCAGTGCTCTTCAGGATGTGCATAGCAGGTTTACCAGCCACTCTTATCTTATTGTGAGGTTCCACACTAGGTTTTTCAAGAACATTCTACATACCTCCCATTCCTAAGTCTTGTACATAGTTCAGACCCGAACCAGGATGCACAACACAACAACCACAGGGTGACTCCAAAACTCAGGCCTACTCGAGAACACGAGTAACAGGGTCTCATACACTCTGTAGTTTAATATAACAATGCAACACAACAATCAAGGTAAAGAAACTTGCAGAACATGAAGGATACGCATAGGAACAACTACTCATAGCTTCCCCGCATTGGAGAACGAATATGGTGTATGAGCCAGAACGTCCCCCCCAGCTCCCAAAACGTGAGAGTAAAACCAAAAACATGAACGTGTGAGTCAAACTGGCATACTGTTCTGGTGTTTTCTTGTCCATGCAATCAAAACATGACATCCCAAAACTGGGTGCTCTACCCAATTCGAATTTTCCCATACTCTTCCCCTTCCAAGCAATAACTACCTCAACCACCTTCTGGCAAAATAAATGGTTGGGAAGAGAAGACAAGAAAAAGGGTAGTTGACAATTTTGATGAGTTCTCCCCATGACACATGGATTTTCCCCAAACTGGCTCAAGGTTAACATTCCCACCCCCTTATCCTTAGGAAAATCATGCCCCCATCTCATTATTCATTGCATTGACATAGCTGGCTGTGGGTTTTTCATTAATTTGCATATTTACATGATGTTTGCAAATGGTTAAACTAAATAAAAACAAAAACATGAAATTTATACCTTCTTTTTTTTTTTTAAATGGGCCACCATGGTCGTCTCGAAAATGGTCCACCTCTCCACAAGCTGGGTCTCCAGGTGGGTACAGAGAATGTCTCGATGTACTATGTGGGAATGGTAGGGAAATGGGATGATGGGAAAAAATGGGGTGTGAATATTGGAGAAGAATGGTTTTTCACCATACTCACAAAATATAATAATGGAAAAAATGTGTAAGAATCTTTTGAGAGAGACCTTCACACTGTCTTTATAATATCTTTTTAGGTTTTTTATCTATTCTCTCTTTTAGGGTTTTGGAACCCTATTTAGGTTTTTTGCACCCTTTTTAGGGTTTTTAGCCCTTTTTGGGTTTTTAGCCATTTTTTGGGTTTTTTAACCATTTTTGGGTTTTTTGCCCTTTTTGGGTGAGAATGAAGGGTAAACCATAGTTGTGAAGGTCAAAAGTAAGGGAAATATGGTAGGAATATGATGTGTGTACATGGTTTATACCAAGAAGAGCTAGGTGAGAAATTTTTTGTGTTAATAGATTGCCACCTAATGTGTTAGGGAAGGAGCTCATTGTATGGCCGACAGACATCATGGGATCATGGGAATAGTGGAGAGACTGGAGAGACTTGTGGAGAAGTGGCACTTCATCATTCAAACCACGGTGGATTTTGGTTTTCTATTAATGGTTCCCAACAATGGGTGATATACATATAATATGTGACATGTATATGGATGAGGCAGGCATACCCATGATTGTATCAATGTCAAAAGAATAAATAATAGGATCAAGGCTCAAAAATATGGGAGCCGATCAATATATATACAACTGATGTTACATAATGTTGGCCTCAATGAGAGGTTGAATATAATGTTGATATGAAGAACCAATACATAGGAACCATGGCATTCTCATGGAATCCAATATATTCATAACTGATGCTCTGTTGAATCTAGAAGTGTACATGACTGGAGGGATTCCATGATGGAGAGTCAGAATCTATGTGGTACAATATACTACATCAATTACTGGAGATACATGGAAACACTATATTGGGGGCTTCTAAACATTGTTGCCGATGAAACTTGGAAATCACAAGGGATATGAAACTATTTGGGTCTCATAATAGACTCACCAATGTGCTAGAGTCAGGTGAAAACTAGGTTCTTCTACCAAATAATGTACGTACCAATACCTTGTACGAATCTCAATGGTATGATGATGTAGCTGAAGTCAATCACGTGAGACACAACTACCTCGAGAGGCACTATTGAATCCTCTCAAGTGAGCCAAGGAACTTCATCAATAAGGTCAATGAAACCAAGATACAGGGACCTCTGGGTCTATCTTCTGGAATAGATGTGTTGATGTCAATAGAGGGAGACCTACAACTAATCAAGGAAATGATGTGTCCCTCATGAGAAGCATGATGGGGATAACCAAATATGTGGGACAATATGGAGACTGGCACATTGAATGGGGGAACATGGGAAGGGGGAGTACGGGGGACTAAAACTTGCTTTGTTCATATTATGATGGTAGGGCTGACCTGGCAGTGAATGAAACTGACTCATGGGAGAGGGATCATAGCTGCAATATCGGGCATGTAACTGCAAATGGAAAATACTAAGGGAGGTAACTAGACTAGTGATATCCAGGGAATCCAAGGAAGACTCATAGCAGAATACTATGAACAAAGGTGACCTAATGTGTGAAAGCTGGAAAACTATAGTATATGGGGTGGTGCCTAAAGACACCGTTAGGACACAATCTCATGAATTTTTTGCAATCCCGAGAAAGTAAATGCTTGATGGTGTTTTCAATTTTTAGAGAGTCTAGAAATAGGAAGAAAACTTCGATGTGGTCTCTTTTATGTATGTAGTCTCCTGATCCCAAAAAAGGATAAAAGTGTACAAAGGAGAGCTCACCCACCCTTTTGGGGGGATGGGAGACTTCTTTACCATTGGTAGTCCAATCAGGCTAGAAAAGTTTAAACCTATACTGACTGGACAGTCATTCAAATACTTTTACAAGCATGAACGAGACCAAGTTTGCTAGGCAATATTTTTTTGATGAGAAGGTTGGAAAAGAGATTAAACAAAACCTATAATGAGCTTTTTCATAATGTATGGTCCCAATATCCGATAAAGCATAAAAGCATACAACAGGAAAAGTTCCTGGCTTGAATGTGCTAGGGTTGTCCTTTTCTTATGGTAGTCTACATAGTTCGAAAAAGGATATAAATGAGGCTATATAAACTCCCTTCCAAATACTTTTATGAGTGTGAAAGTAAGAAAGCATGCTCGATGATCTTTTCATTCATTTAGGAGTCTGAAAAGAGCTTAACAGAAACTCTGTAATGGTTAATCAAGCAAGGGGGAAGTGTTCGATATATGGAAAGAGGTTATGTTGTGAACATGGCTGAAAGAAATAAATGCAGAACACTAATGGGACCCTTTTACAGGATGATGGATGGTGGTAAAATATGGCCAACTGTGCAGTATGGATGGATCAAATGGCTCGTGAACATTCCAATACATATAAGGGGAGGTTCACATGATGGCACACAAATCAGGGTGACTTCCGGGAAATGGTCTAGAAAATCATAATGAGAGCACGAGACGAGGGTCTTGTAAAAAGACAAAGGATGCAAAACTAAACTCGGTGGTGTGAACGATGTCTCAAAAGGACTTCGAATGACTCTACCTAGAAGCTAATGATGTTGCCCCTAGTGTAGTGGTGCATGGGGAAAAACTATACCAAATGGAGGCCTATGGGTATGGATCTAGCTCAACAAATAAGGTGTTATTCGCGTGATGACACGTAAATCAAGGTGAATCCGAGAATTGGCTCGAAGAAAGTAGGCAGGGAGTCAATCTACTACACTTCATCTCTTCAACTGAGATCTTTTTGCATAGTGGTGGTAGCTTCCTATCCTCATAGAGGGTGATCCATACACGAGCATGGACTACCTAGGAGATCCTGGAGACACCTCAACCTCCAGTATAGGTTTGCAAACCTGATGGTATGCTAGCATGGTGGTATATAGATCATATGTGTGACATACTATGTGCATGTGTATACATGGGACCGCACCCTCCAGTGGGGCAATAGGCACAGGGGCAGGGTGGATGTGTTAGATCCACCTACTCATGTGAAAATTATGTGACGAAGTTCTTCAATGGACTCACTCTGACTAGACATAGAGAAACTAATGGAGGGGTTCACCAACTCGTGGAAAAAATAGTGAAAAAAAAGAGAAACAAGGGTACTCATGGTGGGTGACTTCAGGCATAAAACCTCTTGAGGTAGATCCTATTGCGGGGATACTTCATGAGGTGACTGTCAGAGTTAGCAAGGATGTATGCCCCCTTATTGAGACATCGATGGAAGACATATGGGTCGTACCACACGGAATCAAACTTCCCTTCCCATAAATTATCATTGGCTTGATTATAGACGAGGACAAGGTCACCCTCGCTAAAGGTGAGAGGGTGGATGTGGGAGTCATAATGGGACTTCAACCAGGTCTTGGCTGTTTCAATCGTCTGGAGAGTAGAACGACATTCCTCATTGGTATATTTGAGAATAAGTAGGGGTTCTTCTAATGGTCAAGTATCTGGTAGAATTTCATCAGCATGGCGAGGTGACGGAATCTGGCATTCGATGGGAAGAACCAATTCCACACCATGGACTAATTCAAATAGGATGAAACCGATGGAGATTTCAGAGATCTCTTTGTCGTTATGAAAGTGCTGTTGGGATAGATCAAGTAGATCTTCCATGGTCGAGGATGGGACAGGACTACTAGAGCTCGAGATCATATAAATGGTGTTGTTGATGTCTGAGGAAGAAGTCAGAGGGTGTATTTCCTCAAGGGAAGTGATGTCGGATTCACGAGAGTGTTTTCAAAGGTAGTGAAGGGTTGACCGATACTCGGCCAAGTCTAGGAAATGGTGAGAGTAATGGCCATACAAGCCGCAAATTGCACAAGGATGGTTGGTCATCAATGACTTATTCTTGTCTGTTGGTGGATCTGGGATGATGACTACTAGATTACCATCAATTGTATCCATAATGTCTATGTGTGTGCAAAGGATGGGTATTTCTGGGAAATTTTTCTTTGCATGACCTCATATATTGCACAAAGCGCAAGGTGGAGTTGGAAGAGGCTCGACTGTTACTTTGGTGGGATTTCCCCCAGCCTTCTTTGGAAGAGGACGGGTAGGGCTGGGAGTGAACGACGTGTTCAATGGGCCAGGAGAGGGGCGTGACTCCATCTCAATAGGTTGGATGGGAGTCAACACAACCTGGGGCATCGGAGGTGGGTAGGTGGTTCAAGGTACCATACGGGAATTCCCAACATAAAATTAGGTAAATTAAGAGTAGCCATGATAGGATTTCTCACGATGCTAGATGGTGAAAACAAGAAGGGAATCGTATGGATTGGGAACAAACCCTAATAATTCCCAGGTGACAATGTTTGGGGTTGTGACTAATGTTGTGGAACTGTCGGGATGGTACTGGATGTGATAGTACACAAATCTGTTGTATCAGTCGGCGAAGATGGAGGTGGTATGGACAGGAAAGTATCTATCATCAAGGTGTTAGCAAATAAGGCTATGCCAATGACAGATAAAGAAGGAATGGTCACGCTATCAATGGCAGTATCAATGGTAGGAATGGTGTGTTCCGGTGTGGCCGGCCCCTGTGGATTGTAGTAAGTCAACTGGTCTACCATCATGATCTTTCCATCATGAGGAAACATCAAGAGTTAAAAGACGGTGGAGGCCATGGCTCTCATGGCATACATGTAACTACGTCCGAGAAGGAGGTTGTAATCAATTTTTACATTAATAACCTCAATGTCAATCAAAACCATTTTACCAGCCAATGCCACAGGAACATTTGTAAGGATTCTGAGGACCTTTATAGAGCGACCATTGTAGGCACGGAGGGTGGTAGTGGAAGGTTGAAGGGCTGGGGACCTGAGTTTCTTCCAAATAAAGGTTGACATAACATAGGTAGATTCTCCATCATCAATGATGCATAGATGCACAACCAAATTCTGAATTGAGACTGGTACTTGGAAGGTGACGGTGGGTGGCATCCTAGGTTCTCCTTGATCCAGATCAAAGGTGATCAACCTAGAATCAAAGGGATCAACAGATACCAGTGTAGATAACAACACTTTACACTATGATGGGAAAGTTTTGAGAACTTATAAAGTGGACATGGCTATGGGTGATTGAGCCAAGTCATCAACTATGCTAGAATTGGGAGTAGCTCAGGTAGTAGCATTATTGGCGATACAATGTATAGGAAACCATGAGACTCTGGCTACCCCATCGGTGGGGGGTAATGGTAAGTGGAGAAGCATATTGCAAGTGTTATAGATAGATGATGATGATGGGTCAGTAGTTTTTGAGGTGGATCCATACAAGTTACGTCGCATCTGGAGATTGACTTCTTTGAATGAAAACATCATTAGGTGGTTGACCCCAGCCTCTACAGCGAGAAATGTGGGAGCAGGTGGGGCTAAGGGTTGGGTTACAACCATTCATTGGTGTGGTAGGGGGTTTTGGAGCACCATAGGTGGAGGACATGGTGGCGTTGGGTTGGGATAATCCTGGGTCACTGCATTGGTATCGTGTTAAGCATCATTATGGACAAGTTGTCAGATGCGGGCCATGTGAGGGCACAGATGAGTATAATGACTGTAGGTGTTTCATAAGGCACATGGATGATTGGTCCATAACTTTGGGTTATTTCCTGGTCAGTCAGGATGTTGGGGGTTTTGTGTTGATGAGTTGGTGTCATTATTGGTGGGAAGGTTAGTCTGTTGGTCGCCTCCTTGTGGGTGACTATTACCTCGGTTTCTTCCTCAATTTTTCTTGACCTACCCTTATTGGTTATTAGGGGTGGGTTGGTTAGGAAGGTTCTACTGAGCAGAAACCTGTCCCATGGAAACCGGAGGGGCCAGAGCTGGAGTTGTGATGTGTTGCACTAGAGGTGCATAATAGACCAGAGGATCTGGAGGGGCTACAAATCCAACCACTGGTCCTGAATACAACTGTACCGACCAAGTCGGTCCATGGACGTGATGTGTTGGTGTAGGAGGTGTGTAGGAGGGGGTGGCTCTGAACGATCCATCATCCATGAGTAATCAGGGATATAATTTGGTTGTGCAAAACTATGGGTGTTTCCTGGGTGCAGTGGAATCATAGGACGTGCTACATAGTACTAAGGATGTTGTGTAATAGAGTCGATGATTCCATCCCCAGCATGGGATGCCCCCGGCGTATCACGATGGGAGGTGTTGGCACTAGGAGCATCAGGTATGATGGTATATAAATACCCATATTGGGCGTATATTAAGTCAAACTACTGAGCCTTTAAGATGGCCTCCTCCTCAGATTGAGGTCGCTCAAATGCGATGTCCTTGGCTATGGGTGGGAGTAAGGTTTTCAAGAACCAGTTGAGGAAGATCCTATCATCCAACTGGATTTTGCATAGAATACGTCATCGTTGCCACTCATGGATGTGATCTGTGATGTGGGTGGTTGTATTTTGACAGCAGGATAAAAGGACCTCCACTCACTCTTCATATCGGATGGGTAGTTGAAAGTAATGAAGGAACATGGAGGCAAGTGAGGATAAATCAAGGTAAGAGGCATGGGGAAGCTTGATGTACCATTTGGCAGCAAAACCTATAAGTGTGTGTTGTAATAACCTTAATCTGATAGAGTAATCCATGATGTTGTTTGATTAACACCACAAGTGGAAGGCCATGATATGGTTCTGGGGGTATTCGCCTACCTTCCCCTCAAACTTTGGTATTTCAGAGGGAATTTTGGTAGGCATGGGAGGCTAGTGAGGTTGATGACTAATGGGGTCATTCGTTAATCTAGCTAGATTTGACAAGTTAAGACTAGCCGTGAAAGGTAGGCTAGACCTGAAGTTGGTTCAGCATGGACCAACAATGGTGTCGGTGTTTGTTGGACCACGTTTTCCATGCATGACTGGTGATATATGAGGTTGAATTTTCATGGTGGGAATAGTCAAAATGGTCGTAGAAGGGCCACTTCCCCCAGACATGGAAGGTGGGATAGTAGGACCCATGGTAGCTGGTACGTCAAGGTAGCCACTAGTGGGTAGAGTACTTACAACAGCATGTGTAGTGGCGATGGGCCGACTGGCATGGATACCCATGATGATGGGTGGAAAGGATATGGTTCCACCACCAACTATCCCTCCGTAGAAAGGATCAGACTATGTGCCAGTCATGGGGCTAGACAGGGCGGTAAACAAAGTAGGTTCGGATTGGTAGGAATCTGAATCGGATTCAGAGGCTGTGTGTCCCTATGAAGGTGAGGAGTATTGTCAAAGAGGGCTTCGATGGTGATGGTCCAAAGAACCAAACTAAGGGGAGTGCTCCCTACGTCGAGAGGAATAACGTGGTGGAGCAACGATGGTTGTAGTAGTAATAGGAAATGAATATGGACCCTAGTTTAAATTAGCTTCCTAATGGTTCAACAGGAGTCACTCGGCCACCAAGGTTGTCTGACGTCTTACGTATTAGGGCAGTACCCCTCACTCCACAGCACAAGTAAAAATGATAACCTCTTAGCCAAAAACGACAACTCTTTAGTTTTCCTCACATGTGGGAATCTGGTCAATACGGTGGGGGTCGTCGCCATTTTTTCATGGTAGGTCCTCTCAATGGCCAGCTACTTTGGGGTTCGTGTGGTACTCCTCAAAATGAGTTTTAGGGAAAATCCCAAGTACTTCCCATAGTTGTGGCGAATGGGACTTACATCCCAAACCGAATGTTATGATGTTAATTTGATTAATTTTAAGGTTATGCTCAGGGTCATGAACTGAGAGTGTTATATTAATGGTGTGAGTGTGTGTGCACCTATATATGAAAATTTCCTTCCAACTTTGAAATAAATAAGTAACAAGGGAATTTTCTACGATGATCAAGCAATGGATTGTAGCAAAGCAGGTTTGGACAAGAAAAGTAGGTCTAAACAGAGTGTGGGACAGACAGGGTCTGAAACAGGTACGAAAAAACTAATTTTTAACTAACAATCGTGCATGTCTAAGGAACAGATGCGATCTAGGTCACACAAAATAGGAAAATAGAGGTGATTGGCTCAGAAAACAGCCAAGTCGCACCTAACAAAGGAGCAGGCATGACTCAGTCGCTCAAAAAGAGGTTACAGAGGTGACTGGGGTCACAATTTCAGCCAAAACAAGAATGGTTGAGCCCTGTGAGGTAGGTCGTGCTTTATGGGGCTAAGGCCATGACTTACGTCACGCTTAACAGGAGAAACGGAGCAACTGGGTCGTGGCTTCAGGCTCGATAGGTGTGACTTGGGTCAAACAGGGTAAATCAGAACACAAGGTCGGCAACGGCTGAGGGAGGCAGGAAATGGTTTCATGAAGGTTCGGATCGGCCGTGTCGGGGCATAATCAGTGACGGCTGAATATAAAAACTAAATAAAAAACCTACGAAACCGAGATCCGATCAGATCGACCAGTGGAGTCGCCAAAATTGTAACAGGGTTTTCACCCCTGTTACGTGAAAAAGCACCAGCGTTACATCAATGGGACAATAAGGTAGAGTTCATGGAAAATAGATATAACAATAAACAATATCAGTAACAATAAATCAAGTAAACATCTACGGCTAAACTAAATAAAAATAAAAACCTAAAATTTATACCTTCTTTCTTCTGAAAAATGGGCCACTGTAGTCATCTCATAAATGGTCCACCTCTCCACATGTTGGGTCTCGAGCTGGGTACGTAGAATGTATCGACTTACTATGTGGGAATGGTAGGTCAATGGGATGATGGAAAAAAGTGGGGTGTGAATACTGGAGAATAATGGTTTCTCATCGTACTCACAAAATAGAAAAATGGAAAAAAGGTGTAAGAATATTTTGAGAGAGACCTTCACATTCTTTTTATAATATCTTTTTATTTATTTTTACCTATTCTCTCTTTTAGGGTTTTGGAACCCTAATTAGGGTATTTGCACCCTTTATTGGGTTTTTATCCCTTTTTGGGGGTTTTAGCCCTTTTTGGTTTTTTTAGCCCTTTTTGGGGTTTTTAGCCCTTTTTAGGTGAGAATGAGGGTAAACCATACTTGTGAAGGTCAAAAGTAAGGGAAATATGGTAGGAATATGATGTGTGTATGTGGTTTAGACCAATCAGAGCTAGGTGAGAAATTCTTTGTGTTAACATGAGTTAACTTTGTCCAACCTTCTATGCAACAACAAACTCAACAATTTGAGAAGTTAAACATCACCAATCCCCTGAATCATCAAGGGAAGAATAAGGGAAAGAACAAACAATCCCAACAACAGGGGAAGAGGGTAAACCAAGTTCCCCAATAGAGCCTAAACCAGGGCAATCAACCAACACAAGGGGGAAATCCCCCTAAGCAAGGAAAAAATACCAACCTGATGAAAAACTACCATTGCACAATCTGTGGTGAGTAAAACCATTACACTTACCATTGTCTTCTTATCCCCGAGTGACAACAGTTGGTGGGAGAAAAGAAACATACACAACCAAACCCTCCTCAGCAGCCTCCTGCACTGCAACCACAATAATTTTTTTTGCAACAACCCTTTTCCAATCGAGGAGTGGTTACCTAACAGCTGGATCCCCTCCTCCCAAGAAATGTATCCTTCCAAAACTTTTGTATGAACTTGGCATCGTCTAACCTCCATACTTATTCCAAAGGGAACATTAGTGTTGGCACCTCACCCAACCTCGAAGAGACTTCAATCCCTTCAAGATTTCCTTTGTATATTTATCACCCTAACACAAAGAAAATTATGAGGATACCCAAATCACCACTAAGGCGTACCCCTCAGAACCCCCACATGAAGGTTTACCGTCATTACAGTATTGTTAATGGCTTGTGACAATCAATAGCCATTGTGTCCATGTTAGAAGTACTTCAATATTTACCTTCATAATGGAAGGTATTATTGAATGCACTTGGCGCCATCGACCCTTCTAACTAAAGCCTCATGACTTTCAACCTTGATAAAGGCAAACCTTGACTACCATCATCTGCCACATTCCAAGTTCTAGTTATTGTGAATAACATCGTCATTCATTGGTGCATAATCAATGAAGGGGAAACCACATGTGTCATGTCTTCCAATATTTGGAAACTCTTGGGATCACCTGAGTTGGTCCCATCCTCTATCGCTCTTTGTGCTTATGATGGAATACCATCACAACCATGGGGATTGTACCAGAATGTCTGCATTGATCTAGGAGGGAATGGTGATAATTGATGTTGAAGTCGTTGATTCCCAGCTAGACTGCAAAATCCTCTTGGTTCGTTGTTACATGTACTCCACGAAGGAGGTTGTCTTTTCGGTGTTCTATATCATGATGTTCCCCTTCAACGGGAAGGTGGTCACCCTCAACTATCCTATATACTAAAACCCCCATGCTTTTACCAATCCTGAAACATCCTACCCACAATAAGCGAAGAAAATACAACTCCCTATGTCAAAATTATCATAGGTGTGTACAAGGATTCTGACCTCCTAGAGGCATATTCATGCCCTCCACCTGAAATCCCCATCACAACGGAGGGGATCATGTTTACTCTTTTCATTTCTGAAAAACAACCTTTCCCCCGATGGTCTCATCATAAACAACCCCATCTAGTCATGGCATGGATCAAATATTAAACCCTTTTGTGCCTCTCATGTCCCAAATTCCATTTTTGTACCCCCCACCGTGAGATTACAAGAAACATTAGTGATCGCTCAATTAACAATCTTGAGGATAACGTTAGGTATCCCCATGTGGTACATCATGCCACCATTCATGGATATGGTTTCAGAACCATCACACATTATGATATGGTACCAATACAACGAGTGACCCCCTCAATTCCTCCCATTGAACCTACACCATCAGTGACTAAGCCACCATCGATTGTTGTGGAACCACAAAATCGAGGCATCATTCAATCCAAGCCAAAATCCCCCATCAATGGAGGCATTAACTAACCCAAGTGGAAATCCCCTGCCACAGCCAACCATGCCTCTAAGTCCTCATCGAGAGAAACTAAACAAAACATGTAGGGTGTCACCCAACAAACATTAAAGACACCCATCGTGCACGATACACCTATTATTTGGGTCACACCTCCATCCACTTTATGTGGGAAACAAGGCCATACAAAAAAACTACTTCCTACTCTCCGAGAGCTAAGGAACTTGTTGATCACACCAGTTAGTGTCACACATGCACCCCAAGCCATGAACGGGGACACATAAACCTCCAAGACCCCTAATTCCAAATCATTATGTACCAACAAAGTGTATTCGATTCAATATCAATATGGGCACTAAATACACCATTGCCCTTATCTCCCTCTATTTCGAAATTCATTGGCAACTATTCATCTCACACAACCAGTGGAAAAACCCATCCCTCCTCCACCAACCAAGGCAGCTTCAATCAATGTGGTTACCACAAATGAATTCAAACAAATTGGGTCTCCCAAATATCATTTTTTGGAGACCCCTACATCTCATCTATGTTGAAATATTGTAACTTCGAAGAATATTCTATAAGTATTTTTGTGGTCCCCGATGTTCCTACCGAGAGAATCACTTGTATTTATTTATACCTCGATGTTTCTAATCAGGAGAACTAATAAGAGTCATGAGGAAGTCCCCTCCATTGTAAGTCGGGTCATTCTTACCCCAGTTGTGTTTACTCGAGCCTACAAGATTAAATTAGGATTACTCGAGCCTAGATAACTGAATTAATTATTAAGTGAACGAAAGAATATAAATAGAGGTGAGGCGCTCTTCATTTGGAACACACTAACTTGTGTAGCACATTAGAGAGAGAGAGTTGTAGCTGGAGAAGGAGGAGGATCGGTCTTTTGATTTTACCTTTTTGGGGAATCTATATTGAGGAAGCTTTTGTTGGGCTTTTCCCTTTAGGGTTTTCCCAGGATAAATATGTGTTGTTCTTGTGATATTGTTTCTTTCAGTGATCTTGTCTATATGCTTTTAAATTGAAATTAAATGCTGATAATATAGCTTAGCATATGGAATTTTAACATGGTATCAGAGCTATCCTGAATAGTACAGCTTTCACAAGGTGAAATAGCCCTCTCTCTCTCCCCAGAAGAAATTAGGGTTTCAGGAAAAATTTGTATTTTCAGAAAACTAGTTGCATAGAAAGTTGCTCCCTCCCATAGCGCAAATATTGAGCCTGGAATCAAGGTTTTTGGGTGAGTGAGTCTCCAGGAAATTCCAACCCTAGTTTGACATATGCACTAGAAAACTGTTGAACTAGAAAATAGCTGGAAGCTGCAGAAGCTGAATCTTACAAGTCTGATTTGGAAGGTGAAGACTTGAGATCTCCAAAAACCAAGCACACCAGTCAACTCACCTCAATCAAGCACATATCCTAGTAAGTTCAGTTTCTCATTCCGCAGAATTTCATTTTTTTGTGATTTTCTGACAAGATGGTCCCAAGCACTAAGCTTGAGGACAAGCTAGAAAGCATAGATAATTTCCAAGCATGGAAATACAGGATTGGTCTCATTCTCCAAGAGAATGATCTTGATAAGTATATCAAAGAGGAAGTTGCAGAACCTGAAGAAGCTGAAGCCAAGGAGAAGTACAAGAAGGATATGATTAGGGAACAAAGGATTATTGCTGACTCTATTAAGGATTACTTGATCCCTTAAGTGTCATCCAAGAAGACTCCAAAAGAAATGTATGATGACCTATCTAGAATGTATGAGGGAAGAAACATCAATAGAAAGATGAATCTAAGAGCTCAACTGAAGAGCGCTAAGATGAGTCATGGAGAGTCCATCCAAGACTACTTCACAAGGGTTTCTCAGATCAAAGAACAACTAGAAGCTATTGGTGACAAACTTGATGAAGATGAGATGGTTATGATTGATCTCAATCGTCTCACTAGACCCTAGAAATCATTCATTCAAATGATGTGTTCCAGGAAGGAAAGCATGAAGTTTGATGTGGTATGGGAAAGCTGCATTCAAGAGGAGACTAGAGTGGCAATTAGAGAAGCCTTACTAAAAGAGGATGATCAATCCCTAGCCACTCATACCAAGAGAAGAAGAAATAAACCCAACTTCAAGAAGGGAAACCACAAGGAACATCAACCTCCCATAAGATTCCAAAGATCAAGAGAAATTATATCAAATAAGGACTACTCTAGTTTTCAATGTTTCCATTGTGACAAGATAGGACACATTGCCAGAAATTATCCTATGGAGAAACAAGAATATAAGAAGAGGATCAAAAACAAAAAAAGACACCATGATCATCTAGCTGAAGATGAGGATGAAGAAGAAGAAGAGGAAGGACCTCCAAGAAAGCAAGCAAGAGAAGAAGATGCAGAAGAGTATGTACTATTCTTTGCTCTCTATGGGTCTATAACACCTAGAGAAGACACTTGGCTTATTGATAGTGTTGCTTCAAAGAACATGACGGGACAAAATAAAACTCTGTCCAAACTTGAAGAAAAGAGCTCTCCTTAGAAAGTATCCCTAGGAGATGACTATCAATATCCGATCAAAGGAGTTGGTGAAGCAAGCTACAAGCTTGATTCAGGAAATCCTCTGAAGATGAAGGAAGTATTGTATGTATCAGGTCTAAAGAAGAATCTACTTTCTATCTCAGCCTTAGATAAGAAAGGATTCATAGTTTCCTTCATAGATGGTCAAGTACTCATGTGGCCCAAAGGAAAGAAATTGAAGATGCAGTTGTTATTAGTGAAGAAGAAGGAGGCCTGTATAAACTCAAGGGCACTTAGAAACAGCCCTTGTTCATGATTCCACTGACCCTAGTGAAATATGGCATAGAAGGCTTGCCCATATTAATTACAAGGCTCTACCTCATGTGAACAAAGTAGTGACGGGATTACCAAACATGAACGTCAAGCATGAAGGCATTTGTAAAGGATGTGCGAAAGGAAAGAACATCAAGAATCCATTTTTGAAGAGCGAAACAAAAAAAAAGGTACATTGGAATTGATTCATTCATATGTGTGTGCTCCAATGTCTTCCACATCCTTAAGTGGCTTTGAATATTATATCACATTTATTGATGACTATTCAAGAAAGAATTGGATATACTTCTTGAAAGAAAAGATTGAATTGTTTGAGAAATTCAAAGAATTCAGAGCCTTGATAGAGAATCTTTCAAACAAGAAAATAAAGACACTCCAATCACACAATGGTGGAGAGTATACCTCAAAAGAGTTTGAAGCCTTTTGCAAATATGTCGGATTCAAGAGGGAACTAACTACTCCCTACAATCCTCAACAGAATGGGGTTGAGGAAAGAAAGAATAGAACAATCATGGAGGCAGTGAAGACAATGATATATGATCAATATTTTCCAATGCATCTATGGGAAGAATCAATAAGAACTATTGTGTATGTACATAATAGAATATCTCACAGTGCTCTTGGATTCAAGACTCTAGAAGAGATGTTCACGGGAAAGAATCCTGAGGTAAGTCACCTCAAAATATTTGGTTTTCTAGTATATATTCATATACCAAAAGAGAAAAGAACCAAGTTAGACCCTTCCGGAAAGAAGGGGATATTTGTTGGATACTGTGAAGTATCCAAAGCATTCAAAATTTACATTCCTGGATTCCATCACATGGAAATCAGTCAAGATGTGACATTCGATGAAGAGGCATCCCTCAAGAGATCCAAGAAGTGCCAACATGAAGAAGTCTACGAGGAAGAGGCACCTCCCAGAAATGAAGAAACTACATGCCTCCCTAAAGATGAAGATCCTGAAGAACATGACATGGAAGAACCACAAGAACCTCCTATGATGGAGATATCATGAAAGAAAAATCATGCTTGGGAAAGAGAGATTAAACAAGAAGTAGAAAGATATGGAGCTCCTGAAGGCTCCACAAGGGTAAGTAAGAAGCCTAAGACTTTTTCCAACTATGTAGCTTTGATGTGTGATCTTGTAGATCAAGAACCTACAAACTACAAAGAAGCGGTACAAAAGAAATATGGGTAGAAGCAATGACTGAAGAATACCAGTCAATAATGAAGAATGGTGTATGGGATATAGTTCCTAAACAAGATAAATCATGTAGCAGACAGAAGTATCGAGAAGTATAAATAAATATTTGTGGCCAAAGGTTTCTTTTAGAAAGAGGGAATTGATTATGAAGAGACTTTTGCACCTATAGCACGGTATACTTCAATTAGAGCTATCATGGCACTTGCATCCATGATAAAGTGGTACTTACACCAGATAGATGTGAAGACAGCCTTCCTAAATGGTGTGATTGAAGAAGAAGTATACATAGAACAACCACAAGGATTTGAAGTTGAAGACAGATGTACTCATGTATGCAAGTTGAAGAAGGCCCTGTATGGCCTAAAGCAAGCTCCCCGAGCTTGGTATGGAAGGATAGATAGTTTCCTGATGAGCATGGGATTTTTCAAGACTAAAGCGGATCCTAACCTTTACCTCAAGGTTATAGAAGATGAACCTGTCATACTATTACTATATGTGGATGGTTTATTTCTAATAGGGAATGAGAAATAGATTGTGGAAAGCAAGAAGGAACTCGCCGAAGAATTTGAAATGAAAGACCTTGGTTTAATGCATTACTTCCTAGGTCTGGAAGTATGGCAAAGTTCAGAAGGAATCTTTCTCAACCAAGGAAAGTATGCTGTAGAGATATTGAAAAGATTCAATATGTTGGAATGCAAAGCCATGGCCACACCCATGGATTCCAACCTGAAGTTATTAGCTGATGACTCATCAGAGTTAGTGGATGTGACTCAATACAGATAGATTATTAGTTCATTGATGTATTTAACAAATACCAGGCCAGACATTTGTTTTGCTGTGAACACCTTGAGTCAATATCTAGTTCAACCTAGATGGGTTCACCTGATAGTTTCAAATCATGTGATGAGATATATGAAAGGGACTATAGACTTTGGTCTATACTATGATGGAATCCATGAGTGCAGACTGTATGGCTATACAGATGCAGATTGGGCTGGAAGTGTATGAGACGGGAAAAGCACATCAGGTCGATGTTATAGTCTGGGGTCTGCTATGATTTCATGGTTTAGTAGGAAACATTCCAGTGTTTCTCTTAGCATGGCTGAAGCAGAATATATAGCAGCTTTCTCTGCTAGTTGTGAAGCCATATGGATTCGGAAGATGATGTCAAGTTTATTCAACCTAGAATTGGATACTACCATGATTCTATGTGATAACCAAAGTTTTATAAAGATGACAGAGAACCCAATGTTCCATGACAGATCGAAGCACATAGAAATTCAGTATTTCTACATTCGAGATATGATGAAGAAGGGAGCCATAAAGCTCCAGTATGTGAGTATTGATGAACAAGTTTCTGATGTGTTGACGAAGCCTCTGTCTCGGGTAAAGTTCAAATGATTTCATGACAAGATTGGTGTTGTTCAGAAAGAACTTCCTCGAAAGGGGGAGCACTGATGTAGTAGTGGGATTGTATCATCCCTGGAAATTTGTCCTAAAGTGATTCGGTGACTTCGGTCCTCGAGAATGAAGAGGGATTGTATCATCCCGGGACATTTTTCCAGAAGTGATCCGGTGACTTTGGTCCTCGAGAATGAAGAGGGATTGTATCATCCTGGGACATTTGTCCAAAAATGATCCGGTGACTTCGGTCCTTGAGAATGTGGTGGGATTGCATGATCCCTAAACTTCTGTTCAAAATGTATCTGGAGGCTTCGGTCCCTGTGAATGTGGTGGGACTGCATCATCCCTGAACTTCTGTTCAAAATGTATCCGGAGGCTTCGGTCCCCGTGAATGTGGTGGGATTGCATCATCCCTGAACTTCTATTCAAAATGTATCCAGAGGCTTCGGTCCCTGAGAATGTGGTGGGATTGCATCATCCCTGAACTTCTGTTCAAAATGTATCCATAGGCTTCAGTCCCCGTGAATGTGGTGGGATTTCATCATCCCTGAAATTTTGTTTAAAATGTATCCGGAGGCTTCGGTCCCCGTGAATGTGGTGGGATTACATCATCCCTGAACTTCTGTTCAAAATGTATCTAGAGGCTTCAGTATCCGTGAATGTGGTGGGATTGCATCATCCCTGAGATTCTGTTCAAAATGTATCTGGAGGCTCGGTCCCTATGAAAGTGGTGGGGTTGCATCATCCCAGAACTTTTGTTCAGAATGTATACGGAGATTTCAATCCTCGTGAATGTGGTAGGATTGCATCATCCTTGGACATAGTCCTAAAGTGATAGGTATTGATTATCCCGTAATAAATCTGGTGACTTCGGTTGTCAAGAATGTAGTGAGATTGCATCATCCCCAGACTTAAGTCCAAAAGTGATCCGAAGACTTTTGTCTTCGTGTTGTGGATTCCAGGTTGTTGCTGATGATGATGATGTTCCTGATCAAAAGATCAAAGTGTGATGATGATGATGTTACTGATCAAAAGATCAGAGTATGATGATGATGAATGATGCTGATCGAAAGTTCAGAATATGATGATGATGATGATGTTGATCGAAAGTTCAGAATTTGATGATGATGATGATGATGATCGAAACATCAAAATATGATGATGATGATGATGATGATGCTGATCAAAAGTTTAGAATATGATAATGATGCTAATCAAAAGTTCAGAATAGCGCATCAATGACTCCAATGAACCCTAATGAGGTTAACTGAAGCGTAACTAACCATCAGAAGTGGTTGGAGGCTCCCATGTTGACTCCAATTCATTAAATAATCAATTTAATGAAGGAAGGCGCCTTCACTGCTCTATTTAACTGATTATAACCATCAGTTAGCAATATGGGGCATTAATGACACTCAGATCACCCTCGGAGTGCTCCATTTAGCCTCCCTAAATGTAGGAGAAGGCTAAGTTAGCCTCATTGACTGAAGGTAGGCATGGGTGTGCTCATGCTAATGTCATCCAGTGCTCCTCTGATGTCAATTAAGTCAATAAAACTTAGGATAGTGGTTTAACTAGGCCAAATTGACCAAAATGAGTGTGTATGGTGGTAAATGTCTCCAACAAGAAGCAAACATATACAATAATGCAATATTTCTACCTTAGGTATTATCATGGAACTATCCTTTCTACACCCATCCTCCCTATGGTAATCACAACCCTGCCATCATTTTTGCATTATAAGAATAAGACTCCATCTCATACAGTCATCAATATCCCAGTTTTGACGTTCGATCAATGCCACTATTGAGTACCACTCTATTTCCCCCATGGGTGTTCACCCACAACAACCCCATCATTATTAGACACCCATGATGTCGATCCCCGCACAAGTCCAAGGAATTTTCAACCCAAGGGAAGTTACCCACTTGAACCCAATTATTTCATAGTTGTGCATTTACTCCCCCACCTCACATAGTGCATGCCATCAAATTCCTCAGCACCAGTTACATGAAAGATTTATCACGACCATCTCATACCTCCATGAGTATTCAACCCATTTGAAAATATCATCCATATCATCACCCCCACCAAGACAACAAAGGGCCCCCCTTCCCCTGAGACATTCAATTTTATTTCAGTTATTCCTACAGGAATATTCTGCATGGAATTGATTCATGGGAAACTCGTCTTCACATATGTAAAGCACCTCTCACTTCATTTTAGAGAAAGGTTCCTTTGACCCACTCAAAACCGTGGAAACCCTACCCATCATTAAATATACTCCTTGATCCACTAAAAACTGTGGGAGCCCCACCCATCATCAAATTGGTCCCTCAATATGCCCAAAACCGTGGGGACCCCACCAACTATTATTTATGTACAAACAGTTCCCCGATGCCCTCAAAACCATGGGAACCACCCATTTTTTTGGTAGTAACCCCTTGTCACCTTTGATCGATTTAGTTGAGTATTCCTACCCTAGCATGTCCAGTTCAGTCAGTCACCATACCCTTAGTATTGTGTCTCTCGTCATACCCTTCATCTGTAGTTTGTATCTCCTTGTTACAATCTTTCCATCCATTTTGAAGTATGGTGTCATACATTTCTCCCCAAGTTTACATCAATCAAAAGAATTTATGAGCCCCATGCTTATCATTCAGTCTTTTGTTTGGTCAGTCAATCCCACAATTTGTTACAACATGATCTTGGTTCATAGGACAAGACCCGCTCCTTGTAATGATTCTTCAACTCTCATCGACGCCAAAACCCCATATTTTGAGAGTTGAAGCAGTGATAGTGGTACCTTGGAATTCATTTCAATCAATAAAACAAATTTCCTTAGAATAAGTAAGAAGAGTCAATACTGATCCTTAACTTAGTATCCTTCCCTATGATAGACAACAAAACCTATAATCACATCAGGGGGGATTGTACAAATTGAAGGTGGCAGTGTTCACATTTGAACATTATGGCATAAGCATATCTAGTACAGTGCAGCCTTTAGTTACTTCACCAACATTCCAAACATGCATTCCTCTGGGCTTCTTCATATTCTCAACAGTTCCACTTCTTCAACACCAGTTCCAGGTTCATGTACTCTTGCATGGTTTGAATCCTCCTTCATCCATGCCATAGAAATTTATGATAGATCCCTCAGTATCTTCATTTTATATCCATTCTGGTCATCTTCACGAGCATGGGAATTCCTGCCTCATGTGTATAAAAATAACACTTTCAATTATCACTCCATCAACGACTTTCCCCATTTGCAAAGAACTATTCATCCACCTATGTTTCTAACGCTTTTATGAGCAATGGAGAGAACACAAACCAAAAACGATGATGCATTATCGGCTCTACAGTACCCTCCAAACCTCACACATTAGTGGGCATCTATTATCACGAAAATCTCACATACATGTGACATTTTTGCAATTTACATGGTAAAGCGTCATCAACATACAACATGCATCCAGCCGAAAGCATCTTCACAAGACCCAAAGAGAAACTTGAGTCCAAAAGTGCCTCAAAATAGTCAAAATACACAACCATGTAGGTAATGACTTGTTTATGTGTGCGACATCCCACATCCTCAATACAACACTCACACAGTAGTGTGGATATTCCTTCGATACACGTGCGACTAACAGAAACAATGGGATGTCACCCACCAGCAGGGCAATAAAGGCTCATGAAAGCTCCACTTACTCAAGAAATTTGAATTTTGTCTCTTCACACACTTGGTTTCCTTAAAAAGCCTCTCTTGTGTACTTTTTAGCCACGGCATGGATCATTGGGTTCACATTAGGATCTTGTTATTTCTTGGCCACCTCTTGTCCTATAAAATAAATCCCATGGGTATGATAATTGAAAGAGAAAGAGAAAGGTTATGTGACTGGATTTATGCTTAATCTCCCTCATAGCTCACCATTTCTCTCTTGTTAAGAATTCATCATGCTCTCTTTCTTCCTTTCCTCAAGGGGAAATTGTATTCCTCATTTTTTCTTCAAGCCACTTGACAACTAGTGTGGACTAAATAGGCCTCCCTTAGGAAGGTTGTTTTCCTCCATTTGGATCTCATATATCCAAGGTGTATTTTATTAACCATTGGGAAATAAAAGAATTGGTTTGACATCTCTTGCTTGTTAGAATATTTCATTTCTCACCCCATCTAGAATTTTGTTTCATTTATTTTATTTTGTTCTATTTCTACTCACAATCACTTGCAAAATCACCTGGACCACATAATCCCACCACAAAAGGGGCTCCTAATATTGAGGCCTTGTTGCATCCTACAATGCTTAGCCCCTAATAAAGTGTGAAGGAAGCACTCTTGTGCAATATATCTCACAACACTAAGATTGAATTCCAACGAGACTTCCTAGTAGTAAGTTGCATTTGTTGCTTTTGCTTCCATATGTGCTTTTGTTTGCAGGTAGTTGCTTCTACCTTTCCTAGTTTTCTTGCCTCTACAATAACCAACCGTGGAAAATTAATTTGCAAAGGTTAAACGACCGAGTGGAATACCGATGGAATCAATTGGATAAACATAGATCTCATATGGAAACAATGGGGTGTCCTGTTATTTCAAAATAAAATAAAATAAACCTTCTTCATATAAATCTAAGGGGACATTGTTGGGTGGCTAATAAGAATGGGAAATTTATCCAATGACCCTAAGAAAAGGAACTATAAATATCAGGAAAACTATAAAGACTGACTAATTAATAACCTTGGAGATATTGGAAAGGCCAGGAGGATGGAAAACCAAAGAAAACAATGATTTATGGATTCAACGACTATAACCAAAGAAAACAAATGATAAGAAAATAGAGCTTTATTGATGCTATAAGGGCCCATGGAGAAAAGGTTAAGTGTTTATAATTATGTGATGGAAACTCCCGTTCATTCTATTCTATTTTATATATATATATCATGTTTTATGAATAGTATAAAAGCATAAGGAAAAATTGTTTAAGGGTTTATGATTATGTGATTAATTAAGAGAAACTCTCATTTTTTTATATAAATGTATATAGACCAGCATAGATATATCTAAACTTTGGCTCTACCATGCATTGAAAGTGATCAAATCCATTGAGGTACAAACCCATTTAGAGTGCAAAACTGGAAGAGATTTTCGTGCCTCGAGGAATTTGATCCCTCCCGGCGCATGGTAGACCTAGAGTTTAGATGGATATATGTTGGTTCCAATTGAGGGTTGATGCATCAGAACTTTAAATGATCATGTTTATGTATATGTATGAATTTTAGATGAATGTGATCTTTTGAATTACCAAGCATCATTTATAATTTTAAACAAAACATAGCATTAGGAATTTGAGTTATTAGAAAGTTGATTAAGTGCAAAGTAACAATGTTCAGGTGAATAACAATAATGTGATATGATGAAGATATTGCATAAGCTATAAATTACAAAGTAATTTATCTCAATCTATCTTCTTCATATTTTCTCTTAGACACACTTGCACGCTTTCCCAGTTTTTCATATCGGAACTTAAATGACCATCCAAAGATTTAGCTTGAGATACTGCAGTAAAAGGGAGACCTTGCTACTATGTATTTCCAATATTAATACCTATTTTTTTATATCAATCCCTCGGACTTATGGATTTTTAATCCCATTATGGTTGATATGTCAAACATCCTTCATAATGAATTCTTAATGAATGATTGGAGAGGTTGGATTGATCCTTGAAATTATGTCATTGTTCAATTGTCGTAATTTGAAGTTAATCTTCATTTTTAGTGCTAAATGGATTTCTATGTTGATGCAAGGAAGCGACATTAGGTTTAATTATTGAAATTAATGCATAAAACCAATGTAATACTAATTTATAGTCACTGAAATTAATGCACGAAACTAGTGTAATAATGATGAGGCTTACTCACTAAAATTAGTGCATGAAACCAATGTGATAATAATGAAGATTGATTCACTAAAATTATTGCACAAAACTAATGCAATGATGAGGACGGTTAATGAAATCAATGTAATAATGATCTGTAGTCCCTAAAACCAATGCAATCAACGCATAAAGGTAATACATAGAGATATAGTAATTTGTAATGCCTTTGACATGATCAATATGTTAGATAGGCATCCTTCGTAACAAATTCCCAACGAATTATTGGTGAGGATCGATTGATCCTTGATTTTATTATATTTTTCAATCGTCATAATTTGAAGTTAATCTTTCTTTTTAGTGCTAAATCACTTTCTATGTGGATGCTTGGAATTAGGGTTAGATCACTGGAATCAATGCACAAAATCAACATAATAATGATCTATAGTCATTGGAACTAAGGCATGAAACCAAGGTAATAAGGATCTATAGTCATTGAAATTCATGCATGAATCCAATGTAATAATGATGAGATTGTCACTGAAATGAATCCATGAAACTAATGTAATAATGATCTATAATCACTAACCCATACACATGTGGATATCCATGATGTTTTCATTCATATAGACACCAATAATTTGTAGTCTAATGAAATTTTGAGAAAATCTTTTCTAAAAATAGTGTGTGTCTCAAACGCATATAACCTTCTACAATATGAGGATTGTCCATTACTTTCCACTTTCTAACATTGAAATCATATTTTGATCCTTGGCGACCTTTTTTCACACAACAATCATTAGTTCGAATATTCAATATGTCGAGGTAATTTATTTACAACATATTTAACCTTCTGAGGAAAATTGATAGAGTGGCATCTATATTTGTATTTCCCACCTATTGAGTTCATAACCTGCAAAATTGGACTAAGGCTCGTGCTATCAATATCTCTTCAACTTGTGAAAGACTTGCATGGATCAATGCTTGCAAACCTGGAGTCATATGATTTTGAATTGAAAATATATGATTTTTACCCTCTCTTTTATATATTGTACACCTCATACCTATATTAGTATTCACCACTTGAATTCTAGGACATGAAACCTCACACACATGGCACATTTGAACATGGCCCAATTCATCAATTTTTTTTATGGAAAATAACTTCATCTTCATATGAAACTACTAGTACAATGGATTTTGCTTAAAGGTCATCATCATCTTGCATTATTGATCCATTTATTTGGTGATTGAAATTCTCTAAAAAAATATGTTAATTTTGTCCAATTACCTCATTTATACCGCATCGTTGTCTTTGTCAATGTGCTCATACTCGAGGTTGATTTTGACTTCTATAATATTCCTTTCCATCCTCATTCATTCTTTCCAAGTACAATATTTTTCATTCACGGCCCCTTCTTCATTGTTCTTCCCTTTGATCCTCAGTCATTTATTGTCAGTGCAATATTTGACACTCATTTTTTTATTCATCTTTTCATCCCTTTCAATTTCAATGAATTGATGTATTTGATTCACAACTTGTCTTCTATCCCATTGACTTTGTTGGTGTCTTGCATCTTCAATAGTATCATTATTCATTTCCCCATTAACATTAGACATGATGATGCTCAATTTTTAATGATTTACAACTTATATTCATGCATCAAACAAAAAAAACATAATTACAACCAATGAAAAAATTAATGCAAGTTTAACTCTAAATTCAATAGTAACCAATGATGAAATCAAAGTTTGCTTAAATCAATGCATCCAAAATTCAATTTACATTTATTTAAATTTATCGAGTTTACTCTCCAATATCACCTATATTTACATAAAATGTGTTTTTTTATTATAATATTCACCAAAATTTATAGATTTCGGTAGTAAACTGCATGTTTCATATTTAAAATTTGCCTACCTATCTATATAAATTATTTTTTCAGTCTGAAATAATCACCTAGAATACTATACTTAGGTATATTTTTAGGACCCTTAAGAAATACTTTGGTATTGATGCATGTACCTCACTTGTAATACAAAAAAATCTATTGAATATGATAGACCCCCCTGCTCTACTCTTCCTCGAATTCCCTTGGGAGGCACCATCTCTGAAACCATGTGGAAAGTACCAATCAAAATTGAGTTCCTTTGGCCAATGAGAATATTTTTTGTCTCATGTTTTATTAACCTTCAATGGGGAGTATTTGAAAAGGTAGACAATAGTTTTTGGTTGTGGAAGTTCATCTTTGAAAATTGCATTATTTTTGTGAGCCATATGCTCCAACAAAAATGGAGTGGGAGCACTAGGTAGTCTATATTTTGATATTCCTTAATCTATTTTTCCCAAGCCTCTCGTAGATTAGCTCCATCCCAAATCGAAACAATTCCAAATGAGTGCAATGTAGACCACACCTCTTTTTAAAAATGGAAATGTAAAAAGATGCGATTTTTTGTTATGTTTTGTTCCCTACATAGTAGGCACATGCTTGGGCCCATTATTCCTCTCTTTTGAATATTTTCCCAAGTAATTAATTTTGTTATTTAGGGAAATCCAAAAGAAAAACTTTGATTTCGATGGTGCATCAATTATCCAGTAGTTGATCCACCAATTAATGTTATGTGCATCCTATGGCAGATCCAGTATAGACATGTATCCAATTTTAACCTTATAGGTCCCATCCTCCTAATTCCATGTCCATATTAGGTTATTTGGTTGTTCATTGAGATTGATGCATGCTCGAATTAATCATGATATAGACATGTTCCAAATTGGGTGCAAGTATTGATGCAAGTGAAGTTGGTATGTTGATATCCATCCATTATTTTATAGATCCCTACTCTTTGACTAGTTTATGTATGATAAGTATCTGAATCATGAAGCATTTAGAGACAAGGCAATGTGTGCTGTGGAACCATATCCTCCTATATGATATTCAAATTGGGTCATGGTAGTAGATCCTCATGTCTAATATTCAAAATTGGGTCGAAACCAATCAGAATTTGTGTATCGTTTCTTAGACTCCATGCGAGGTGATCAGTGATTAAATGTACACATTTTTGCATAGCATTCCAATAATAATGAGCCTCTTGAATTTTGTGTATTGGATCTCACCCAACTTAGTAGTGATCTTGGAGCTATATATTTTTGGTGCATTGTGTTTTTCCATAGACCTTGTTGTGTTATCATTCTCCATAAACTTTTTGCAGCTAGTGATTTGGAGAAAATGCATAGGATTTTGAATCCACATCCTCCATATGAATTTGGTATACATAGATATTCCCATTTACATAGGGGATAACTTCCTTGGTATTTTGATCCTGCCCATAGGTAAGTTGTGCATATTTTCCTTATTGAATTTATGATTTATTTCGTAATATACTCTAGATCCATCCAGAAGATAGGAATTGCTTGCAATACACTCTTTATCAACATCACTCTTCTTTACAAAGAGATCCAATTGTGGTACGGTGAATTTATTTTCTTTTTTATTTTATTGAGGATCCAACTCCAATCTAATCACTTGTAGTCACTGACCTTAAGGAGAAACCCTATATATCTGGAAAACAAAATCGAGGTGGATACTTCTACATATGGAAGAATTTTTTTATTTACATGCTTATGTGCTTCAATGATGTTATAAAAGTGGGTTGAATATCTTTTTAAATTTATTACCATTCCCATGGAAGAAGCAAAGAGCTTAATATTCTTTCAATCCACTTAATTCTCTAATGGTTATGTTCCCAAATAATAATATATTTTCCACAAGCAGAATGTGTAGTAGCAATAGGGATGAGGAAATTTATATCCCTAAAAGATTTTCAATGGGTCTTTCATGATTGATATGGAAAATAAGGGATTCTGCAACTAAGAGAAAGAGTAGAGGGGAGAGAGAGAATCCCTGGTGGAGTCCTCTAGAGAGGTTTAAAAAAAATGATGTAGACCCATTGACTAAAACAGCATAGGAAACACTAGAGTAACATGCCTCTATCCATGATATAAAATGAAGGGGAAACCCAACTTGGGTTAGGATGAGGTAAAGAAAAAAACAAATTACTTTAGTAAATGCTTTTGAGAGGTCGAATTTCAACATAAAAGAATATTTATATTTTATATTAATTGAATGTAGGGATTCTTAAGCTATACCACAACATCATGTATGTTTCTATTATCCAAGAAACTGAACTATTATTGGGAGATGTAATCTTAGAGGATGGGTTTTAAGAAATGAAATGTGACCTTTGAGATGAGCTTATAAATTCAATTATAAAGAGAAATAGGTTGATAGTTATCAAAACCTTGAGGGAACCTAGATTAGGGATTTTTTCTATAAAATTTGAGTTAAAAGGTAGATGCATTTTACATGTAGTCCAAGATTCTTCAACTATTGCATTCAAGTCATTTTCCATAATATCCTAGAAACCAACATAGAACTCTCTAGGCCATCCATTGAGGCTAGGTGAATTCTCATTAGAAGAACACTTTTAACATTTATTTTAGTTACAGGAACTAGTAAGGCCATTTCTTGATCTTCATTTATCCTTCAAAGGAAGAACAGAGATGTTGCAAAGATGTATCTATATTTTCCTTTAGAGGATCAATAAACAGATACTTAGAGTGTGTTGTATCTACCTTTTATATAGTTTTGAAATCAATATACATAACCCCATTCTTATCTTGAATATTCCAAATGGTGCTTAGAGCCATTTTCCCTTTGTTTTCCTATGGAAAAATGCAACATTTAGGTTACCTTCCTCTGACCAAAGAACCCTGATTTTCATGCACCATTTGGCTTCATTCCATGCCAATAGACAAGATTTTTATTTTTCTAATGCATCTAGTTTTAGCTTGAGGTCCTCTGTTAATTGGTTGTTCTTATAAAAAAAAATAAGTTCATTGATTTTCTTCTCAATCTGAATAAGGAAATTTTTTAATCTAAGAAAGTATTTTCCACCCATGCCTTAGTTAATAGTATAATTCTACTCAAGTTCATATGGAAAGACTACATAGCATGGTAAGGTGAATCTTAATTGTATATGTCCCCTTTTTCTTGAAATGGTCATCTAAAATCTTCATAGATAATCCAATGGGGGTTCAATTTGGACTGAGCATGTAGTTTTAGGGAAGGTAGGGTGATTTCCAATAGGATAGGGATATGGTATAAATGGCCAACTTTTAGGTTAGATGATCTGTAGGAAGTTAAGGAAATAAGGAAATTCTCACTGAGGAGAAAGTGATCAAGACGCTTGGATATAAATCCCCCACTAGAGTGTTTATTTAACTAGATGGTCCCTAAGAGATCAGGTTCTATATAAACCAAATGACGAATATGAAGTTGGTGGGAAATCCAATCATCCAAAATGCCTTTTCTAGATCTTTGAACCTAGGAATCACGAGAATATAATGTGAAATTTATGTCTCCTCCAAGGAGAAGGTGAGGACGAGCAATGATTTCAAGTCTGAAAAACCCATCCCAAAATTCTTTACGATCATGAGAAGGGGTGTAGAGATTCAAAAAATCCATTGTAATATTTAGAGATTTCAAAAAAATAGTTGTAGAGATAAAATGTGAGGTCATGCCAATGTCTGTAAAATAAGATTTTTGATCCAGTCAAGAGCTAAACCACTTGAATTTCCCACTACATTGACCATGATGAAATCCCATGTCGGGAGCCATATTTTTAAGATATTATCAGTTGCATATCAGGAGCACATAGTTTCTTGAATGTATAAAAACGAATGGCGGTGTAAATTTATCAACCATTTTAGGGACCTTTGCTTGGAGGTGTCCCCATCCTTTGCATATTGTGAGAGAGCACATTAATTTTTTAACTTGTGTGAGGGTTTCTCTTATAAAAGACTTTGATGTTTTATTTCGTTCTGGTGTATATTTAGTTTAAGAATTCTGATTTTGAATGGTATAGAAATGATTTCCTTCCACTGTGATGTAGGATCCACCATCAATTGCATCAATTCTAAGTTGCATGATTACTTCCAACCTCCTTGGTCTGATATCGATTGGTGTATCTTCTTGAATATGTGGAGTTTGATTGAGAGCTATGAGAGGTGTATTTTGTGGAAAGGAGAGAAAGACTCTCTTTATAAATTGATATATCGATGATAGGACTTTGAGGTATCAATGGAGTTTCCTCTAGTGTCTCTTCAACAATTTTCTTACCCTTTTCCATTGGTGAGGCTAGTGTGTCCATATTTCTCCCTTGTTTACTCAGTATCATATATTCTAGATCACTAATTTTAGCTTGCAAAGATTTTGTGACTTTTTCAAAATCCTTAGTTACCTTATTATATTCATGTTGCATAGTATCCTATGGATACTCTTCCTCAATTTGTTTGTGCCTTTTTCATATGAGATGAGGATGAGGATTCATATCCATAGTATAAGGGGCTCATAACCAAGTGTGTTCTTCCAACATCCTCTGAATATATTAATAGTGGGAAGGATATCTTTAAATCTACATATGAATGCCATTGCATGTAGTGGAATAACAAATTCTTATAGTCCAATGTTTGCATGTAGGAATTATCTCTTTCTTCTATCATAATGGTGTGAAGGAGGCCCTAATCAATGTCCATCTCCACATAGATCATGGTGACAGATGTCTGAAATTTTTGTTTTTTCTCAAGAGAAACCTTCAAGAAAGTACCAAGAGTGTCGCCAATAGATTTAAAAATCATGAAATCCCAATATTCAATTAGGAGATAAGGTAATTTTCCCCAAAGGGAAAACATGTGAATTCATTCTCGAATGGGATTGAATCTAGTGTGCTAGAAAAACAGTGTTAATGCATCACACCCCTAGAACCATGGTCCTTCAAGAGAAATTTTGAGGCGATCCTCAACTAATTTAAAGACAAAAATAATATAACCTATTTCTCCAGCATGTACTTGAAGGTCATATCCAAGTATATGAAACCTAGTGCGACGAACCCAACTCTTTAGATCTAATTCTTCAAATATTTTGGTGTGAAGACTACCAATGAGAGAAAACTCCATGTAGAAGATCAGTTTTTCTTAGAATACCTCTAGATTTACCGTCACCTTTGTCTCCTCTGACAATTTGAAATGAATCGTGACCTACATTTTTGGATGTGAACCTTCTTGGGTTTATGGATAACATGATTTTTTTTATCAAGGATTGTGGAGTGTGGTAGCTCAAGTCATTGGAGCTTATGAGTCCAAGACGGAAGTAGTCGAGGTCAGAGGTTCAGATCTCTAGGTCCTTTAGGGTTAGGCTCCCGAACCTGGAGCTGAAATGATGAGGCCCATTCAGGTGGGACCCTTTTTGAAAATTCTAAATCCTTGATGACAACAAGAATTTCATAAACACGCTAGGATATAGCACTCAATTAATCTCACAAAGAGTTGCAGCAGAGATATAACACAAAGAGTGAACATGAATAATCGAAACTCATATGAGATGAAAACTTAGATGCATGAAACACTATAATCTCTATATTATTCACTAAATAATTATAATATTGCATAAATAATACATCCTCATATAGGAAAATCAAATTTCTCATAAAGCAAGCTTACTTTAAGGAAAAAAACCCCTAAGGTATCATAAAACACTTTCCTAATATGTCAAGGACATCACGAATTAGTAAAAAATGTATGGTTATCTAATTAGTGGTGGGAAATCATTATAATCATTTATTTTAGAGAGAAAACCATGGAGGATGTGTTGGACACAAAAGATAGTTGTTTCCAATCAACTAGCTTTATCCTTATCCACTGAGAAGCAGAAAAAGTAGGAATTAAGCAGTCTAAAGAAGGAAGGCGCGGTTTCCATTCTAGAATAGTCTAAAAGTAGTAGGATATATCCAGAATATTTCTAAGTGTGCTCCATAGGCCAATCAAGGCAAGTGTGGTCCAAAGGTGGCTTATGGTTCCAACTACCTAATCTACACCTAGGAAATCAATAAAAAATGATTGAAAATTGTATCCCAAGTATGACATGAGTTTTAATATTTCAACACCCCCCTTTAAGAATGACTTTATATTAGTAAATCAAATATATAGGTCCCAGGAAACTAGACCTTTGGTAACCCTTCACATTATTTCCCCATGTAAAATGTAGAAATAGGAAAAACCTCATGGGAACAAAACCCTCCCTCTAAAAATGGACATGTAAGGAAACCAAAAAATAATGCTCTCCAAACTAAATGTTGATGTCTATAGGAATATTATTCTTAGGAAGAAGAGAGTTTAGCTCAACTGGGTTAGGAGTATAGACAGTTGCATGATGAACAATGTAGTCATGTAGAGAAACCAAGGTATACTTACAGTAATGTGAATGGAGGTGCTCTTCAGACTTGAACTTTGAACCAACAAGGGTGTCAGGTACAAAAGATACTTGGTGAGGTGCTAAAGCCATGAAATTCGAAACAAAATATGATTCAAATGAAGTATGAACAGCTCCAAACAAATATGATTTCTCTTGAAACTTTGAACCAAAGGAGGTTGTATCAGCTCCAAGAATGAGATAGAACAAGTGTCTCAAGTTTTCCAAGCCAATGGAAATGTGTTCTCTGTGTTCAATGGATATCTGATGAAAGGAATCATCCATCCAATAGGAATAGGTAGAAGGATTAGAAGCGCAAATAGTGGGTATAAATGCAATACTGTTAAGGCTTGATATAGCCTTTAACTCATCCACTAGATCGCCAGGTTATGCACTCTGACCATGCATAAGAGGTGGATCATTGACTATCATATCATCCTCAAATTTGAAACTATGAGAATAGCAAATGAATGGAAATGTCTTCAATAGGAAATACAACTTTAATTTCTTCTTCACATAGAAATGCTTCATGAGAAGCAACTGAGGGAGAAGGAACCTCTACTTGGAGACTTGCACCAATTTGAACTAGATCAAGAGTTGAATATTCCGCATATTCTTCTTCTTCAGCTTGAAAAACATCATGAGAGGTGAAGGAGGATGTCAAATTAGGAGGGAGAGCATTAAAGGAGTTTCTAGGTTATCTCCATGCTTCATCTTCTTCTTTCTAGATACTAAGGGCTCTCTCTGTATTTCTCCAAAGCTCAAATGAATACTAAACATAATCTATGAGATAATTCATCTTCAAAGACATTGCCAGACACATAATTCCATATGCTCTATAATAATCATTTATCTAATCGCTCTTATCTTCATAATATTATTCACTAGCTCCAATAGATATCTGATAGAGACCTTGTGTCTTCAGAGATGCAATCAGCTTCAATTTCCACTCTGAATAGCTTGTAAATGGAGTAAGAAGAGGAATTGATACTCTCAAATCCATATTGAAGTTGTAGCTACAAAATAATCCTACAAATATGAATGGATGATAATTAATTTGAGAAACCTTTCTCTGATACCATATGAAAATTCTAAGTCCTTGATGGCAGCAATAATTTCATAAACAAGCTAAGGATCTAGCACTCAATTAACCTCACAAAGAATTGATATCTAGATTAAATTGTGAAGAGGAATAATAAGAACTCATATGAGATGAAAACTCATATGCATGAAACTCTATAATCTCTATCATATTCATTAAATAATGATAATATTACATAAATAATACGTCCTCATAGAGGAAAATAGAATTGCTCATAAATCGTGCTTACTTTAAGGTAAAAAACAAACCCCAAGGTGTCATAGAACACTTTCCTAATATGTCAGGGACATCACAAATTAGCCAAAACAGTATGGTTATCTAATGAGTGATGGAAAAACATTTTAATCATGGATTTTTGAGAGAAAATCATGGAGGATGTGTTGGCCACAAAAGATAGCAGTGTCCAGTCAACTAGCTTTATCCTTATCCACTGAACAAAAAAAGAGAAAAAAAAAGAATAAATAAAGCAATCTAAAGAAGGAAGGTGTAGTTTCCCTTCTAGAATAGTATAAAAGCAGACATGATCTATCCATAATATTTCTAAATGTGCTCCATAGGCTAATGAAGACAAGTGTGGGCCAAAGGTGGCTTATGGTAGCCAACTTCCTAGTTTACACCTAGGAAAATAATTAATAATATATCGCTTATGTAAATGCATGGCAATTAGCCCCACACTCACCCAAAAAAAATAGTTTATACTTGAATAGGTTAAGAAACTCAAATTGTGAATAAAACCATTCCCAAACTCTTCATTAGTGCATATTCCAGAAACAGTCTAATAAATATTTTTTTTTTTAATTTTAGTTTAGTAAAGAAGATTAGGTTAGAGGCAACATTGACATAGATATTTAGTTTTAAAATTTACCTTAGAGTTGACAATATTCTAGTTCATATTTTTCCTTCTATTATAGTTTAGGTTAGAACGAAAATATGCCATCCCACATGTCAGCTCTACATTAAGCATTGAATTACACATCTTCCTCATACTAAGTTGTAGAAAATGCCTGTGGACGTAATCACGTTTATATGAAAATTTGAGACACATTATTTCCTAATGCCTTAAAATATTGTTTATATTCCTAACTACATCATTGAATAAAATCCTCAAATATTGTTTATATTCCTAACTACATCATTGAATAATATCCTCGATTTAAGTGATTTTTCAGCATCCATAGGAGTCAAAGCCATGGTCTTGGTTTCATGCACACAAGAGCAAGTTGGGGTCGTTGAGGAGCATGTTAGGTCATTTGTCATGGTAAGTAAATATTACATGGTGTTGAATAAACAATTCAATATTTCCTTGCATGATATAAAATTGCAATGAAATCCCCCTAGCCCCTCAACCCAAAATTTCACTGGTAACATTGACGGGCCCATTGGCCATGAATTCATAGAGCAGAATACAATGGGTACCTTCCACACATACACCACATAAATTGACGAGATTGGAATGATTGAGGGATGAAACGGTGGTAATTTGTGCACAAAAATCTCTCTTTCCTTTCCCAACCAGTTTGGTTAAACTTTTAATGCTTTACATTGTTATTCTAACACTCTGAAATTCCTATGAAGGAAAAAATGTATGACTATGTCTTTCTGATTTTTATTTTTTATTTATAGTTTTAACCTATCGCAAGAATACATTTGAAATTACAAAAGTATGCATATTATTATTTTCTATTGAAATTTCAACTAGTTCATTTACTTTTTAGGTTGAAAAAAATTGGAAAGAAATATTAATTTAGAATAATTTTATTTTGAAATATATACTTACTTTAATATTGTTAATTGAAGTACAATTGTGTTTACAACATTTCATCAATGAAGGGCTCAATGAAAATATACCCTTCAACTTGAGATAAAGACTAACCCTTTAAAATTGATCACTATATCAATAATAATAAAAAATTAATCGAGTTATAATGTATTTATAATTAGATTTATTTATATTTCTTAATTGTATTTATAAAAACATTACTTGCATTTGTATCTCTTATTTTCTTTTCTAAAGATTTATTATGTTTATGTTTCTGTGTATCTCTTATTATTACCTACAAGGAGGGAATTATGTAATCGCTTGGATTTTGATAGTCTTGTCACAACAAACACAGGTTTTTATGTTATGATTTTGTTTAAATATCAATTGATTTGTATAAGTTTTTGTATTGCATCCTCTTATTGTGGAAACACACTTTTCACTAACAACACGCAATTCAGGGTACAACTCTGACAAGTTATAGTTTGCTCCCTTCGCACTGCAGAGAACACCATCTGGCATATCTCACACTTACCTGCTCCTAATTACACTGGGAAGTCGGGAGTAAGCTATCTACCCGACGATTTGCACCTGGGCTCACTGATGTTGTCTAGTAAACTTCTATACATAATTAAATTGCTTATACAGTGATTGCATAATGTTCCATCGCTCGCCTCAAAGCTAGAGAAGAAGCTCCAGCTACATTTTATGTTTAAATGGCAAGGAGTCGGGGCTTATCCAAGATCTCATCTACCAGACTTTGCTACCACACTATTGAAGGTCAGATGCATTCTAGCTAGAATCGAACACACATATGGCTGTGCATATATGCGGTAAGCAAAAATTTGAACAATCTGGATTTGAAAATGAGAAAACCATAAAAATTTGACTAGTGTCGAACTTCTGTGAATTAATTTTCCAAGTTATACATACACAATCAGAATCTGAAAATTACAAACCATTAAACAATCTAAATCTAAAAATGCAAAAGAAAGTACTCCAAGATTAGAACATGTGAGGGTTAGTTTCCAAGTTAAGTATACATAATCCGCATCTGAAAATGCTAATCCATTATACAATCTAAATTTGAAAATGTGAATCCATTATACAATCTAAATATGAAAATGTAAAAGAAAAAGAAAATAACGATCCTTAACCGTGGACTACAAGATTCGAACCTGCAGGGGCGAAGCCAACATGATTTCTAGTCATGCCGGATAATCACTTCAACACATTATGCCCAATAACCATGGGTAGGAAGTAAGTCGTAAATAACGGAGTAAGCTATTTACTCGACGGCATCAAGTGATCCCTAATGCAAATGGTGAGGTAGATAGCTTACTCCCGAAAAGTCATGGCAATATGCATGCAACCTTTTAACAACCTAAATTAATCTATGCATCCTCAATCTTGTGGTTTTGGAATGGATATCGGCTTTTGTCGTGGCTCATCCAACGACTCCATTTCTAGCATTGAAGGCGTACTTAAGTGCTTTATTTTGATTAAATAAATTCTTTATTTTCACGGAATAATGGATATTATTGTCTTCGCAGAATTTTTCATAGCGAAGTGGGAAATTACCAGGATATATTGCACAGAACAATTCGGCAAGGTAAATATGCGTAGTACACTATCTATAAAATATATAAAATAAAGATTGTGACTTACATTTTCTCTGAACTTCAATACGGCTTGCTTGGTCTTGCTGACATTGGCTTGTTATAGACTGAAAGCTGCAATTCGCGGAAGTGGAGAGTTTATCTATCACAAATTACTAGTTGCTACTAGAAGTAAGTAATTAAGTAATTTGCATCTGTTGATATCCCTCGGCTGTATTCCTTTAAATGTTGGATGTATCCCTTTAAATGTGCAAAGACTTCGTTCTCATGATTCTAATTTGTAGTCATGATATGTGATTTCAGCCTCAAAGCATTTTCATCATGGACGCGGCCAGGGCTCCACAACTCGGGAGTTATTAAGGCACAAGAACGTCAAGAAAGCGATGATGTGTAACATCGATAAGGTCTAACTACGCATCTCCATTAATTTATGGTTTTATTGTTTTTATTTATGTTTTTGTTGTTTTTAATTTGAATTTTTTTGGAGATAAATAAAACATTGCTTCTAGGATGTTGTTGATTTTTGTCACAAATACAAGAGCCTAAAACTTTGCTTCAAGGATGTTGTTGATTTTTCCCACAAATACTTGTTATGAACATAGAATCCTTTTGCAGTTCACGCCTTGAGCTCATTATCATTAATGCTTCATTTTCTCAAACTATACTTTATACTTCTTTCTAGATGATTTCCACACTTCAAAAAATTGGAATATACTTTTTGTGTTCTCGCTGTGGGATGAACCTAAAAGTTTACAATCCAATCATATCATTTTATGTCTATATCTCACCCCTCATACTTCGCATATATGATGGATAGTTTATGATGCTTTATTTGAATTTTCTTGTGAAAATTTTGCTCTTTCATGGACCACTTCATTCATATTTGAAAAGAGTTTATAAAGTCAGTCCAGCAAGAAATTGGAAAAAGATCAAAGAAATTCAGTTCACACACAAAATATCAGACCGAAAATTTTAAATGGATAGCATGACATGGAACTGAATTGGACATCTTTAATATGTTTAATGATGTGAGAAACTGCACCAAAAACGGTAAACAGTTGATGGAAATTAGTAGTCTATGTGATCTAAATTTTAAATAGACATAACGGCCTATTACCTCAGTTGGTTAGAGCGTCGTGCTAATAACGCGAAGGTCGCAGGTTCGAAACCTGTATAGGCCATTTTCTGTTAGTGATTAACTGATTTTTTGTTCCTTTCTTTGTTCGACTATCATCCTGTAGCCATCTCGTTTATCTGACGACCTGCGAGTGGACATGTGCATTTGTTGAATGGCAAACATTTATATTTTTTTCATGAACTTCAATCCCTAATGTCTCTCTATTTTTGGGCTGGGTAATGAAGTGCCATGATGCAAGATCACCATTTCGATTCTCGGTGGCGCCAAGTTAAACTTTTCAATTTGGGCTGGGTAATGAACTACCATAATGTAAGATCACCAGTTTAATTCTGGGTGGCACCAAGTTAAACTTTTCAATCGAAACCTGTTGGAACCTTTAAATGTCATGATTAATTTTGTTTTATCATTTTTAATGTAAATTTTTGTTCCTTTCTTTGTTCGACGACCGTCCTGTAGCCATCTGGTTTATCTGACGACCTGCGAGCGGACATGTGCATTTGTTGAATGGCAAACATTCATATTTTTGTCATGAACTTCAATCCCTAATGTCTCTCTATTTTTGGGCTGGGTAATGAACTGCCATGATGCAAGATCACCAGTTCGATTCTAGGTGGCGTCAAGTTAAACTTTTCAATTTCGGCTGGGTAATGAACTACCATAATGTAAGATCACCAGTTCGATTCTGGGTGGCGCCAAGTTAAATTTTCAATCGAAACCTGTTGGAACCTTTAAATGTCATGATTAATTTTGTTTTATCATTTTTAATGTAAATTTTATATATATATATATATATATGGATTAATATTGATTTCTTGTAGTTCGTATTTATTAAGTATTAATCAAATTTTTTAAAGTTAATCTTAATATGAAGTGAGAAAGATAATAAAAAAAAAATGTTTGCAACGGATTTGATTAAGTTGGATAAATTTACTTTGTTAAAGATAATAGTTATGGTTGTGGTTGTTGTTGTTATATGTGTATTTGTGTATAGGTTCAGAGGTGAGTTTAATTGTATCTCTTTAAATGAGGGAAAAGACTTGATTCTTATGATTCTAATTTGTAGTTATGATATGTGATTTAGGATGAAAAGCGTTTTCATCATGGTGTCGGCCAAGGCTCTACAGCACCTAAGGTATTAAGGCACAAGAACATGGAGAAATCGGTAATGTGTAACATCAATAAACTCTAATAACAACGCATCTCCATTAATTTATGGTTTTATTGATTTTATTTATAAAAAAAATTCTAGACTTAAATAAAAAGTTGCTTCTTGATTTTTGCCACAAATATCTTATTGTGAACAGAGAAGCCTAAAAGGTTTCTTCCAGGATGTTGTTGATGTTTACAGCAAATACCTTGTTGTGAACAGAGAAGCCTAAAACGTTGAGCTCATTATCATTAATGTTTCATTTTCTCAAACTATACTTTATACTTCTTAGGTTCCTACTAAGGTTTAATGCTTTAATCCAAATTCTTCGACGCAGACTTGACCTTGAGAACAGAGATGAACGATCCGATGTCATAATAGGAAGGGGTCCTTGTTATCAATTGTACATAAAATGTACAAAATCTTTCTATGAGCTTCTTCTAAAGCCAAAGCTAAGCCACCGAGGATTTTTAGTTAACATCACAATAAAATCGTTCAAATTATTATAGAAATTATTTCTTGACAGTCTTCTTTTGTTGCCTCATGCAGTACATCAATTAACAAGATAAAGAATAGCTTGATAATAATAATGCACACAATGGATCTTCATTGAATTGGACACTTTGATATGAGTATGGAAAAAAGTGTGAGAACTCATATGCCTTGAAGGCATGGTTTGCATCACCTTTATCTATCAGCATCCTAGTAGAGATATTTGAGATATCAACTGTGTCAGGTCAAAAAAATAACTCTCTTTGCTGAACCAGTGTGTGTCATCTGATAAACAGATAACAATTTTGCTACTAAATAAGGTACATTCTAAACATTTTTCAACACTCCATGTTCGAATTGTATTGTTCCCTTCCCTATAGCTAGGATCTATGAATCATCTCCCATGTGAATGCTTGGACCACCAGTGAGATATAAAGAATAAAATGAGTCTTTGGAGGCAACCATGTGGTTGGAGGCTCCGAAATCTATGAGGAAGGCTTGAGATTTTGAAAATCCATCCTTCAGTACGTGGCATCTCTCATGATCATATGTCTTACTTCCGGAATCAATCTTCCTTACGCCTTGTAGGATGGAAATGTGGTTTTGTTCAAGAATTATAGCCATTTGATCTATAGTTTTCTTCATATAGGAACTCTTTAGATGGTTTCCTTTCTTGCAATAGGTGCACTTGGTATTTTCAAACCTGTTTTACTTATCCTTCTTGGAAATAGAGGTTCCATATAATGAATTAAGCTTCTCCATTGGTTCGAATTCTGAATTTTTATTGTCATTTCCCTTCTACTTCCCTTTTGCATTTGTATTCTTTGACTTCCCAGGCAAAAGATATTGATTCTTCAAGGCATGCATGGCTCCCATTTGAATCAGTTTGTCTTGTTCTTAGATTAGGGATTCAATGAAGTCATTTTCCAATCTGGGGTTATCAGTCTCCCAGAGTGGAAGGTGGACACAAAAATTGAAAATTCAGGGCCAATCTTGCTTAGAATGGATAGAACCAACTGCTCATATTTTTTGTCAATTCCACATTGTTTGCACTACATGACCAAAGACTTGAATTTGGTGAAGACTTGTTGAATGGTGTTAAAATTGTTGGGTTGAAGAGCAATTAATTCATTATCCAAAATGTGGCCTTTTATTTCATATTTCTTACCAAACATAGATTCAAGCTTCATCCAGACCTCCCTTGGGGTTTTCAATTCAACAATATGGAAGAGTAATTCTATGGAGATATGAATACACATCAAACCAAAAGCTTCATCAAGCTTGTTCAGGTACTTTGATTTCTTAATAGCTTCCTTGGGTTCGACCTCTTTGCCCATTGTGACCATGTATAGAATCTTGTTTCACAAGACTATCTGCATATATACCCTCCAATCCAGATAATTGAAGGGTGTGAGGATTCTTGGTGTCAAGGGAGATAAATTCTCCATTTTGTAGATGTAGAAACAACACAATTTTTACTAAAATATTCTCAAAACTTGCATAAAACTCTCAAATCAAAGATAAACTAGCTCGATAGATATATGATAACATGTAAAATTATGAACTACAAGAGATCAGCGGGATGAATAATACCTTACAGTGAAATAATTAGGAAGAATGTTGGATTGCATTGTTAAAATTGGTAAAAATGAACTATGAAATTAAACATGGAAGAAAAACCAAATTGGCAGCAATAACTCGTAACAATGTTCATTAATCTCTGTATGAACAATACATAGTACAAAGGAGGAAATTCAAATGACACTCAAGTGATTTGAATCCCTGACAGTAAACATGACTAGCATAGGAAAGATCAACATTTTAGACATATTTAGTGCACTCCAGACAACTAAATCAATTATTAATCAGTTAACTGAGACTTGGTAGGTGTGCATGGATGCCTTTATCCTTAAATCATGCACAAGAGGTGCATTAGCTAACTGAAAGTGAACTGAAGGTGGCCATCAGATCTTGACTCCACTAGGGTGAGGGTGAGATGGAGGTGGGACTCCCATAACTTTGAGTGGGATCCTAAAATGTAAGGATTGGTCTCTAAAGCTCCTAAATTCATGATTGAGGGTGCATCAAGTGGCTAGTGAGCCCCAGATAACATCTACATATTACTAGGGGGTCTACAACATTATCCTAAACTAGGAAACTGCTAAAATGAAAAAGGTGGACAAGAAAGGATTATTAAATAATCCTAACACGTATATATGTTTAAGTTAAATTCCACATTGGAGGACACCATGTCTCCACATTCAATAGCATGTTAAATTTATCTGCGGGATGGTATGCCAGTTGAGTTAAGATTCCTTAATGTCTCTCCTCTATGCAAAAGTCGCTATGCACTCTTCGGCACCCCAACCATTGGAGATATAAAGCACTTGGGAAAAGAGTGTATTGGGGTTCTCCTTGGTCGTCATTGTGTAGGAGGGCTTGGGATTGTTCTTAGAGCCAACAGATTTTCCTCTCAATCTCTTGGGGAAACTTTATCACCTAGTGTAATTAGCAGAGCTTCTTAAATTTTTTTTTCCTTTGGATCTCCTTCTGCACCGCTAAAACATTGTCGTTGATGTGAATACATTTATGCTTGCATTGAGAGCCATATTATGGAGAAACGTGAATTCATTGAGCAACGAAGAATAACACTGGAGAAATATATTTTCATATTGGCTATTCATCCAGCAATCAGGAACCTCTTCTAACAATCACGAAAAGCATTGAATTGGGATTATTTCTTTAGGATCAAGGAAATCTTCCCTTACCAAGCATGACATGGATGTCTTCACGAATTCTTGATGATGTTGTGAAACTACCTCATCAACCATTTGGAGAGGGAAATGCCACATGTTCAACATAAGATGTCACTCAACCAACAAAGGGAGGAAGGGATTTGGATAGAATGTTGAAGAGCTAAACTAGTATGTGACAATCATACTAAAAAATTCTTAAGCTAATATCACGATATTCCACATGAAATTTAGTTGGATTTTGTGCTTTTGTATAGAAATAATTGATGCCATGCATACCTTGGTAGAAAAGGACAAACATTTGGATGTTTCATCAAATCTATGAGGATGGTTGGTCCATGAAACATGTTATGGTTATCTTTTCTAGCAAAGGCTTGAACATGTGTTTGTGACTAGTTTCAATATGTTTTTTTAAGAACTCAAATTTTCACAATAATGTGGATGGTAGCGAAGTTTGTGGTGTTGTTCCTTTTCGGTAACAAATCATCGATGTAGGCTTGTTTGACAAACTAGTGAGTTTATTTTTATGTTGTCTATTACCTACCATTATTTGGAGTCACTTATTATAATAATGGAATAACTTCTTATAAATTTTTCTATCTTTGATGAGGGGGAAGTAAATGTATAATATATTTCTTTCTTTTTTTCTCTTTGCCATTGTTCCAACTGTATTTGTTCTTCCATGAGTAGAATTTCAAGAACCACTGGGCATAGAAAATATGTCTTCCATATCTTGGATATAACTTATTTTCTCTAATTCATACCCACTTAGTAGACTATTGGACAACACATGCTTCATCATTTCATATTTATATTACCAATGTTTAACTTCAGTTTTTCAATTATCAACAAAATGTCCATTCCAATTTTAGCATAATGTTAATGTTTTTTTCATCAATAAGGTAAAATGGAATGGACAAAATGTACAGTCCGTCCACTTCTTAAATCGTGAAATATGGATGAGATGATTTGACTTATATTGAGTTAGAAATTTACACTAAAATGTTGAGTTAGAAATCTATGTTAAATATTTATTAAGTAATATCGTCTAGCATAATAATAATAATAACAAGAGCCACGAGGTGGCAATGTTCTGCAGATTTCGAAACTAGATTTTAGTTTTGAGTAAATTACCTTATAGTTAGTTGGTGATTGATTATCTTAATTAAAGAACTAGGAACATGAGATGGACTCTCAATTTTGATCAAAATACAAAATCAGATTAAGAATATAAACTGGTTTGTTCAAGGATTAAGGAGGAGCAAATTTAAGTAAGAAACACCAAACATGACAATCAATTTTGAATCTTTATGCATTTCAAGGTTGTATGTATTCAAGCTTGTTGTTTTTAGTTTGAAAAATTCAATAATTGGAGAATCTCATTTCATTTTTTGTATGAAAACTTTTCTAAGAGCTATAACGAATTTTTTTTTTTTTGAAATCGTAGTTTTACTTAAATCACATGAATTCGTATTATAAAACTTTGCCAAGCAATTTATAATTTGAAGAAGAGTAATGACAACAAGTAGTGACAAAAGTTTGGTTTGCAAAAAACATTGAATTTGCTCACTTGCAGGTCAATGTTTAATTGTAATATTTAATATATCAGTCGGAAAAATGTTTATTTATTTTGAGGTGAAAATCTAGTTGTAAATTGTATATCTTGAATTTTGTCAAGTTGCTTTATTTCTATGGCTTGTAAAAAAAACTATTTTGCCTCCCGTTTAGGTTGAAATCTAATGTTATAACATGAACAAAAGCAAGTTGTTTTTTGAATATCATGGTTATCATAAAATTGTTGGGAAATGATTAAATGTTCATGAAAAAAAATATCTTGAGCTGTAATATTCAATGGAAAACATTAGTACTGCAACATTTGTCAAAGGAAAACAAAAAACAAAAAAAAAACATTAACATCAACCAAGCAACCTTTCTAATGATATATGATTTTTTCTACACCAAAAATTATGTTACATGCATTATAAACATGCTTTATTAACATATTTTCATCAAAAATGGTGTAAGATTTGTTTTTTAGTGCATCCGAAAAACTAAGCATGAGATGATTTTTTTTGTGCAGAGTACCTAAGAGTATTGATGGTATTAAACATGACAAGTTTGCATTTGAGCTTTCTGTTTTCAAATTCAATCCATACATTATCAACAAAAAAACACAACACATATGCATATATGGTGAAATCTAGCAAGTAACATTAGCCTATATGTGATTTAAAAATAAAAATAAAAAAATTAGAGATGTATTATCAATAGATGAGAAAAATAAAGGTTTAATGCAATAAAAAAACAGTTAACAAGTGGGAAATGAAATCAGATGAAATGTCGCATAACATTCTTTAGATAAAAAGATATTAATGTCATAAGACAATATAATATATCAGATAGCAGTTGTAGTAGAAAAAATATCAATATATGTTTAAGAGGTGGGGTATTCTAAAAAGACGTAGCTATGTTTAAAAAATGGAGTGATGTTATTGCGGTATATGCAATGAAAGTTGTGTTTTACAATGCACATTATCTGATGCAAGACTGAAAACATCTTGTCTATGCACAATATACAAATTATAAAAAGGAACGCAGATCTGAACACACTATAAGCTGGGAACGTGAGTGTCAAAAACGGATGCAACCATGTTTTGTTGTTTCCATAGCTGGGTCTCACATTTGACACACAGTAAAGTGAGACCATTAAGCAAAAAATTGAACATTGTAGAGCACAGTGAAAATCAAGTGCTGCAAAAAAATGTTATTTGAATATTTGAAAACATTTTTTTTAAACCAAGTAATGTAGTTTCTTTAAAAACAAATGTATGTGCAGCAAAAAACATTGTTTGAATATTTGAAAAACATGTTTTTTAAACAAGTGATGTAGTTGTTTAAAAAACAAATGTCTATTTTCTTTGTGACATAAAATATGCTCCCATAGACTCTTTTTTTTAAATCTGTAGTGTGATATGCTATTTTTTTTTAAAGGGGGGTACAAGACTAGAAGCAAACCTGTGATTTTGTATTGGTTGTTAATTTCTTGCAAGATTAGTTATTTTGTTTTCCATTTCCAAGGTAAAAGTCCATTCTTAGCAAAATCTTTGCAGGTTGAATATCACAGAAGAAACACTTTGACAATATTGTTCGTATGAAACGGTTGTGATTGCTGGGCAAGTTTTCTTCAACAATGGACCTCGTAAGAAACATTCTATCAAACCATCTGTTGTGTCCAAATGGCATTCAAGGTTGTGTTCATATTGAGTTTTTGTTTCTTGTTTGCAGAATGTACAAAGCTAAAAAATTTGTATCATTGGAAAGTTGCAAGTGTTGCAGATAGCTCTAAATGGAGGAGAAAAGACATTTTTGTCTTTGAGAATTCCTTGGATATGTAAATTTCATAGTTATATAACATAAGAGATGATAAAAAAAGCACATAGCTGATTGTTTTATTGTCCAATGAAACAGAAGCATAAAAACATGTTTTCCTTATCTAGGCTAGTTTAAAAGCAGGAAGAAAAAAAATTGTTTTGCTTATTGCATGAACAACTTCATATAGGGGACGAGAAGGAGAGAACAAAATAAAGTGTATAGAAAACGTGAACCTTTCTTTTTTATTCAACAATTGGCACAAGGTTCTAAATTGCATAGTCATCATTTAATGGATCAATAAATGTTGATGTATGTATTAGATGAATGCGTCTTGCACCGTTCTTGGCTATGTTTTTGAAAAGATAAAATGGTGCATCATTAGATGCAAGTTGCTCTTGCACCTACAAGAAAATATCTTTATATGTTTCACCAACTNATATATATATATATATATATATATATATATATATATAAAATATTGCAAGTTAAGAAAAAAATCGAAATGGTGTTTTGGAACAATAGAATATGTATATAAGCAACAGGTCTTTACAGTTGCATGGTCATTTGTTTTTCACCATCTTTGATGTAGAAATCAAATTGTCGGTTGTTGTACTGAGTTGCAGCAATTATTGCTGCAATCGACCCAACATCATAGCTATCATTCGAAAAGAAAAGTTCAGAAATCGTCATATCTGGAGGAAGTCTTCGCGTTGTGCAAACTATATCAATTGTTTCAATGGTAGTGTTTGCTAAGATGACAATCAAATATTTTTCATTGCCTCACTCATAGTTACCTTTTTTTTCAAGACAAAATTGTTGATTTGAACATTGTCTCCAGGTTGGAGGAAACTAGCAAATCGTTTGATCAAGTTGTCATTAACACTAGCTATGATAGTCATTTGCTCATCTTTGTCTACCAAGTCTGCATGCAAAATATTTGTTTTGATAGGGGAATTCTGATTTTTGTTTTGTGAAGGACCATATATAACTAAAACATCTCCTTCGAATGTATTTCCATAATTTGTTGTAAAGAGTTGTATGATGGTAGATGGTTGGAGTGGTGTTTGTTTTAATCTACAAATAAAGAATCAAGATACATGATGAGGTTTCAATTGTCAAAGCAACAATGAAGAAAGGTTAATGAAACCATGCATATTTTATTAAAAAACTGTGTATATAGTGCAAAATAGTAGGAGCGAGAACAACCTCTTGGAATTATCTTTGCTTGATGTTGCACATGTTGTCGGTTTGCTTGTTTCTAAAGATGTGTCTACTGCTGGAGCATTTTCATGTTGTACTTTTTCTATGAGAGCCTCAGATACAATGCAACTATTTTGTTTTTTGTGTTTGTCACAATCGTGAGGCAACATGAATATTATGCACTGCATTTATGTTAAGACATAAACAATTGAAGTAAGTATAAAGAGGCAATTGAGTATCAAAAAACCATGCAAAAAAATGTGGGGAAAATAACATAGACAAAAAAATGAAACACTGTTGATATGAATTACCTTTTCTATGCATAATTATAAATCAATTCCAATAGCATCGGACATGCACAATATTTTTGTGACAAATTTGTTTGTTTTTTTGTTTTGTTTTTTCATTTTTTTGGTTATATTTAGTGTGGACAATGTATCAAGTCCCATTTTTTTTTCTTTGGTTATCTGATGTATCAATTTCTAGGTAATGTTTTTTTTTATAACAAAGAAGCATATAACAAGAGTGTTGTAATCTAGAATTGTTTTTCTCGTGTTTTTCATGTCAGTAGAACAACGCAAAGCAAGAAAAATATGTAGCATATTTGCTGACAGTAACAAAGAAATTTAGATGTTGTTGGAAGCATTTGTTAAGGAGGTATCAATGTTTTGAACAAAAGAGTGCAACTGTTAGAAGTATCTGTCTCTTTTAGACTTAGTTTCCATGAATAAGCTAGTTGAAATTTGCAGGGATAGATAAGAAACCAGAATTGTGGTCAGTCCAAAATGCATCTGAGATAGTGAAAACAAGATCAGTGGTTTGCAAGCTTGTCCAAAAATGGTCAATCATTGAGCCATAGACAGTTGTCGACTTTGTTGTTTTAAGTGTCAGGGACCTTGATTCCATAAAAAGACATAATTTTTTCTTTGAATATGTTTCTTGCAGCCTGTCAATGTTAAAGTCCTCAGCTATCAAAAATTGTGTGTTGCTTATCTTGTTTGATAACATTTTCTCTAGTATATGAAAGAGGATTTCTAGTTGAGCATGTGGTCCAACGTATATATTAATCAACTTTAAGAGAGTGCCCCCTAATAATATATATGTGGCAATTGCCGCAATTGATTTGTTTGCGTAATTTCCAGATTTGAGAATGAAAATATTTGTTCTAATCAAAGTAAAAATACCATGGACAAAAAAAATTGTTAAGAAATTGTAGTTGTCTTTGATTTTATTTTTGGCTGGTTCTAGGTACAAGTGTGTCTCTTGTAAAACCAATATTTCTGATTGCATCAACTCATTGTCGTAAAACACTTTCCTAATATGTCAAGGACATCACGAATTAGCCAAAATAATATGATTAGCTAATGAGTGGTGGAAAATAATTATGATCATGGATTTTTGAGATAAAATCATGGAGGATGTGTTGGCCACAAAATATAGTTGTTTCTAGTAAACTATCTTTATTTGTATCCATTGAAGAGCAGAAAAAGTAGGAATAAAACAGTATAAAAAAGGAAGGCATAGTTTCCATTCTAGAACAGTCTAAAAGCAGCAATATCTATCCAAAATATTTCTAATTGCACTCCATAAGCTAATGAATGAAAGTGTGCACCAAAGGTGGCTTATGGGATTCAACTACCTATTCTACTCCTAGGAAATTAATAAAAAATTATTGAAAATTACATCCTAAGTATGACATGGGTTTTTAATATTTCAACACCCAGGCTTAAGCCTGAATTTGTGTTAGTAAATCAGAGATATAGGGCCCAGGAAACTAGGCCTTTAGTCACCCTTACATTATTTTTCCATGTAAACTGAGGAAATAAGAAAAACCTCATGGGAACAAAACCCTCCCTCAAAAAATTGGCATGTAAGGAAACCAAAAAATAATGCTCTCCAAACAAAATGTTAATTTATGTAGGAATCTTCTTCTTGGGAAGAAGAGGATTTAGCTCAACTCGATTAGGAGTATATATAGTTGCATGATGAACAAAGTAGTCATGTATGGAAACTAAGGTATAACTGAAGTTTAGCATTCAACGAGCACTGTTTTTTCAAGTTTTTGAATCGGTTGCAGAGGTTTGGGATAAATGACTTCATTAGCCCAATAGACTAGGCACAACATAAAAATTGTGGAAAGTTTGTAGGGTCAGGTTGCACAGATGAACAGAAAAAAGGAACAGGATCTGCCTATTCTTGGAGCCTTGCAGGGAGGACTCCATCCCCAGCCGAAGCCAAATGTTAGTATTAAAATATGCACCATCAAAGTTTAAATATTTCAGCAGTGGATAGGTAAAGAAGGACCTCAATTTTTTCCACCGAGAGCTTATAACCCAACATCTTTTTACCAAACCGCTAAATTCTTGTCTTAATCTAACCAAAGCGCATTCTTCATAGCCTCCACCAATAATCTTCGCACCTTGTTGCAAGTGTTCAGTTCCAAACCTGAGTGCCAAAGGATGCTTAAGATCATAGGATGTATTTTATTTATACAAAATTATGTTCAAAGTATGTGGTACAGACGACCTAATTTCAAAATGATTGTCTACCAAAGGAGATTTTATAGATGGATATATTGCAATACATGTCAAAATTCAAAAACGCAATTCGTCTTAATGCATATGGGATATGCTTTGTTTGAGTGACCGGCCAAAATGTCAACCTTTCAACGCAGATGGACAAATCTTTGTGGAAAGTCGAGCGCATACCCAGATGTTATAATAATGATACCAGGAAGTATTCCAAAGGAAAGCATATCTTCTGATGAACACTACGCACAGAAATTTAAATGTCAAATATTGTAAAGTGTCAAACAACGAGCTGATTTTGCAACTAAATTCTAATCTAAGAGCCTTCCATTTAGCACATATGCCAAATCAATGTCAGGATGTTAAATTAGTGCCCATGTGCTGAGGTAAACAATTAATGAAAAAACTAGGAGCCGCCAAGTGTTATTACAAGTTCTTAAGAGAGAGCTTGCCATAGCTGCACATCAATGCTATTTTCCCTCTGCGTAAATATAATATGGTTGGGAGTGGTGATAGAGCCAGATTGTTCTTGCTCATTATGAAGATTCGTGGACTCGTCCTCAAAATTTCTCAAAGAGCTTGGGTTAACTATTCTTTTCTTTGGGTACAAGAATTGCCAAATGGATTATACTTATGCAGATAAGTTAAAACATGATTTTGATGTTTTAGATGTCATCAAAATTTGGCCTAAAGACCTCATTTCTTTTCATCATGTCAGACGTGTATTCTTGAACAAGAATTTGGCATCAATGAATCGGTTTTTTTTGGCATAAAAAGAGAATTTATTGATAATCTAGATGATGATAGGCAGTGGTGCTGATTGGACCTGAAAACATTCTGAATTGTGTGTGATATCATCCTTTGGTTGTGCTGTTGTAATGAGTGTCATAAACAATATAATCAAGATATGGATGTCTTGTGTGCAAATTTCATTAATAAAATTAATGGAACGGAGCAGAAATAGGCAAGGGAGAATACTCAAGCTCATGGGCTTATTGTTTTCATGTTGAAAATAGGGATTTGATCAGTTTCTTTGAGCAACATTAATTGGGTGGAAGAATAATTTGAAAATAAGCAGTTTAAAAAAACATAAAATTATCATCATCGATCCACTCCAGTTTTTTAATTATTTAATGAGCATTTTTGGGCATCATTTGAGCATGTGATGGATAGTGGTGGAGTAACATCAACAGGGCATTAGTTACGAAGCATAATTGGAGACTGAGGAAGCAGATAAACTATTGATATCAAGTTCCCCAACACTTCAAGTCATGGATACAATTTATGCACAAGTGGCAGAGTATATGAGGTAGGGGATTAGCACTTGAAGAATCGATTCCAGGTGTCAGGGTATTCGAAGGCCCAAAATCAACAGTTGGCTAGCACTTTAAGGGGCGGGAAATCTTCTATATTCAAAGAGATTTATGTTACCTTCGAAGCAAACCTTGAATTATGTTTAAATTTTAATAGAGATTCCATTATATCCATTCTAGATATGTTGTAATCATTTCCAGATTTATTCCAAATATTTGGACATAATTTGATTCCTAAGAGGCTGGTATCAGCTCTTATCATGTAAATGGTTATAAATTGAATGATTTGGTATGTAACGAGAAGAGTTCCAGTCGAGAAGCTGAGAGTACATTAGGAAATGGTGTGGAGATCAGACTTTTATCTTTACTTTCAGGCATGTCTATCATCTTTCAGTTTATATAAAGATTGTCATGAAATGATTATATTTGAGATGAGCCAGTTTTTATTTTAATATTTATTATGATGAATGTTTATGTATAGTATAAACCATTTATTCATGATTATGTTCCTTGATAGATGTTATCGATTCTTGGAATTCTTATGGATATTTTGAAGTGTTTATCATATACTTTGATATGAACTAAACCTTCTCACTCTTTATATAAATTTGTACTCACAATCTTTATATTCTTTATTATGATGTATATACATCTATTATTTGAGTTACTTTAGCTTGATCTCCATTTCAATTATGTTTTTATAAGCCTTAGAAACCTAGTCATCCATTAAAAACTTTCAGATTCCATGGACTTTGAGCCTTAGCAGTCAAGGTGCAGACTCTAGTGATAACAGATGGTTTGGATGGATACTAGAGGATAGACTTATATAGTGGTGAGGGGAGCAAATGTGGTCATAGAAACCATCCCATAAGCACCCAAAAAATGAAAAATATTCACAATTTAAAGTGCAAGTTATATATATATATTCCAAAATAAATACAAAAACAGTGATTAAGATGACTAGGCCCATCATTGTTCATAAACAGTCCTATTAATGTCAAATGTACATAACTAAAAGTCCATATTTACAACCGATCATATCCCTGCCACATCCAAACATTATCTTTCATAAATATCTAATTGAACCTTTATACTACCAACATTTCCCAATCCACAAGTATCGATTGTCTATCACTTCAAAGCCAGTGAATCTCATACATCAGTGAGCCCACATAAACCAGATCCCATACATACCTACACATTGGAGGAGGGGGTTTGGTCAACTTCACATGCATGCACGTTCAACCACTCAACCTTCCAACTGCAATAAATGGAACCAAAGCAATTTAATTAATCAAATCAATGATAAACAATCCATTAACATTATCAGCATCACAAGGATCAACAAAAATGATGATTGGATATTTTCTAGTCATCGGATCACACCCAATTCAACACTCCAAACTCAATGAATGTCACCAAAGCAAGTAATTAAATAAAAGCAACCATAAACAAGTTCAGAAGCATAGGGATCAACGCAAGCTATTTTCGAGCCATTAGATCACCTCAACTTCAATCCTAAGCACTCATTCAAATTTTTTTTTTAAATTATCCATGCCAACTCAATTCACCAATCAAATACAATAGGAGAAAACTATAAATAAGCTTCAACCATTCTACATTCTACATTTTTTGTATTCCATAAGTTCATTAATCTTATCAACACCGTCAAGAATCTGCTAGTATGTTATACTCTATCTTTCCTATGATAGTTTATATGTGTTATATAACGGTATGCTACGTGTTGCTAACATAAATATGTTCTATGACTGTTATGAAAGGAATGGTGTATTCTTAGGCCTCTATTTAAACAAAAGGGAATGGATATGAATGAAGTAAAATGTTTATTTATTATGCAATATGATTGACCATTGACAAAACATGTTGTTCATATAAACGCCTGACATATATTGTAGGCAACTTCAACTCATATATGATGAGATAACCCAGTAATACAAGCTTCCATTGACTCTATGCTTCCCTTTCAAATCAAACAAATGGGATTCCCTTGCAAATCAAACACACAGGTTTCCATTCATTATAGGTTTCCCTTCATTATCAAACAAGGATTCCTTTCACTATAAGATGGCCTTCAAAATAAAACATATAGTCCACCATTGGAAATATTGTTAGGATTAATGAATCCTCCTTTGTCCAATATAGTCTATTTGGTCACTTTATTAGAGTATGGGGGACACACCTAGAGTTTATATGCCACTTATTGCGTGTGCATGCATGAGTTTATGTGCCTCTAGGACTAATCCATACATTATAGGAGCCCACTCTGAGTGCCACCAGCAACATCCTTTAGTTAGTTGCGGTAGGTAAGAAGTTATGTGAGTTATCCTCTAGTTACATTCAGTTAAATCACTATTAGTTAGCCTAGCGCCAATTTTGCATGCATGCAGGGAAAGTGGTGCCTTTTGTCCACCTATCTCAACAATTACTTGATTGTAGACTAATTTAAACATCTGGAGTTAGACTAGTGAGATCTAGCTGTGATTTAGACACATTGAGTTACCATATCAGTCAAGTTTAGTTAGTAGATTTGAATCATATCCATAGTATTCGAATTCTATTTATTGTACTACCATTGTATTATCGATTAATGAATGAAGATTAATGTTGTGATTATTTAAGAAATTCTTGTCTGATTTATCTGAAATGTGTGGCATGAATTCTTTGCCCAGTGTATATTTATATCAATTATTCCACTGCATAATTCATTTCCAATAGCTCTCATCATAGCCTAAGTCTGTGTTTCTCAAATTTAACATGGTATCAGAGCCTTGTTCGGGCTAAAATCAAACCTTGGAAACCCCCATTATATACCAGAAGCAGTTGAGTTTCCACATAATTCATGGAATCATAACATTGACCCCTCTGGATTCTGTCCGTAGAATCCTATCGAGGTGTGACAGACTCTGAAAAATTACACATGTCGAGGTGGAAAGGCTTGAACTGGCATATGATTGTGAATTAGTTTGTTTGCAGTGATATTTTGCAAGAACCTACATAACTTCTTGGAATATTTGACTGACCAGCATACAACGAAATGGAGAACTCTTCTTCTCATACACCCAGAATCCTTACACCCTTCAATTACATTGAATAGAGGGAAGATATGCAGATGGCCTTGTGCAACAAGGGACTATATAGGATGACAATGGGAAGAGAAGCTAAGCCCCAGTAGTATGTTGATAAATCCAAGTTTCTGAACCAGCTAGATGAAGCCTTCGACTTCATGTGCATTCACATCTCCATGGATCTTCTGTTTCACCTTGAGGGACTCAAAACTCCAAAGTAAGTATGGGAGAATATTGAATCTTTGTTTGGAAAAAAATATGAGCTTAGAGGCCATATTATGGAGAATGAACTCATTGCACTATAGCCCAACAGTTTCAAGACTATTCAGCAATTCTTTTCAAAATACAAAGCTCTAGTACTACAATGCAAACAATGTAGAATAGAAAGGAAGGATGAGTAGTTTGTGTTGTCAATTCCAAGCAATCTTGGCTCAGAATTCTCAGCCTTTGTCTCTACTTTCCACTCTATAATAATTTACATTCCAAATTGGAAGATTCATTCTCTAGATGATTTTGCAAAGTCTTTGATCCGGGAACAAGACAAATTGATTCAAATGGGAGTGCTTCAAACCTATAAGAATATATCACTCTTATCTGGGGACTATAGCAATGCGCAAGAAAGAGGGAATCAAAAGGGGAAGGAGACCAAAGATACTGATTCGAACCAAAGGAGAATCAGAAATATTCCAATGGAGCCTCGGGTTCCAAGAAGAATAAGAAATTTGAGAAATCTCTATGTTCCTATTGTATGAAAGGATTTCATCCAGAAAGTTCTTGTTTGAAGAATACCATTGATCAAATGGAAAAATTCCTTGAGGAGCACAATATTTCCCTTCCTAAAGGTGCAAGGAAGACTGACTCTGGACAAAATTCTGAAGATCATGATGAGAGATGCCATGCACTGAAGGCTAGTTGTTCAAAATCACATGCCTTCCTCATTGATTCAAGAGCCTCAAATCATATGGTTTCGTCCATAGAATCATTCTCTTCATTACAAACTGCATATGGTATGAGTATTCACATGGGTGATGATACCCAAATTTGAGCTGAAGGAAAGGATTCTATCCATTTAAAGCATGGAGTGTTCAAAAATGTACTCTATGTTCCCTCCTTAGTTGTACATTTTTTATCTGTATATCATATGACTCATGTTGGCTTACCAAAGCGAGTAGTATTTTGTCTTGACTTAGTGGAGATCATAGATATCTCAATTGGGAAGATTATAGAGAAGGGTGTTGAAAACCATGGCTCAAAGGCATATGAATTCTCACACTTTCTGTCATACTCAGATCCAGTACAACCTCAGCTGCCATTCGAAGGGGGGGGTAAAAACATTCTATCTACACATTTTGTTAATGATGTATTTTCTAAAGTTTCATATTCAGAAGATAAGGAAAAAGATCAGCATGATCTTGATATTGATATTGAGCCTCAAGAGGATCTAAATTCAAATCCATCTCATATTCCAAATCAGTGGCCTAAGCCGAAATGGGCCCAAAAGCTCATTGAAGCAGTTGGGAATGTTGTTGGGGATCCAGGTGACAGAAGAAGAACGACGTCCTATTATCAGAATGGACATGTTGCGCTCTCTCATTCAGTTACACTTCCTTCAGTGAGGTGCAAAAATCTTCTTGAGAGATGTTAATTGATGGTAAGGACTGATCCACAATTCGGCCCACTGAAGAACAAATTGGATCAAGTCAATATTCCTCCAGAAAGAAGAGACAATGGTAATATTCCTTCTCTTATCTATCATCATATTGAAATAAGATGGAAAATTTCACATGCACGGTCCTAGGATGATGATGCATAGAAGAACCATGATTATGCATGGCTTCTCCACAAAGTTGCAGATTGCAACAATTTTTTCACAAGTTTTTGCTCAAAGATAAAACAATTGTCTTAAGTATGGAAGCTTGATTCCTGATTACCTTCTTATCTTGAGGGGGGCGGGGGGGGTCCCATGAGGTTTTCCCCATTTTCCTTATTTTATTAAGCATTATTTTATTCATTTAGATTGTATGGGTGACTTTTGCCATAGTTGCCAAGGCCCAAGATGTCCAAATTTAGAATTAAGCAGGGGTGTTAGGATTAATTAATCCTCCTTTGTCCAATATAGTTTATTTGGTCATATTTCCTAACTTAGTAAGTTATTATCATTGTACTAGAGTATGGGGACACACCTAGAGGTTATTTTCCATGTACTACATGTACATGCATGAGTTTATGTGCCTCTGGGACCAATCCCTACATTATGGGAGCCCACTCTGAGTACCACCAGTAGCATCCTTCAGTTGGTTGTTGTAGGTAAGCAGTTATGTCGAGTTATCCTCCAATTACATTTATTTAGATCACTATTAGTTATCCTAGCACTAGTTTTGCATGCATGCAGGGAAAGTGGCACCTTTTGTCCACCTACCTCATCAGATAAATGATTGTAGACTGATTTAGACATCTGAATTTAGATTAGTGAGCTCTAATTGTGATTTAGACACACTGAGTTAGTAGATAAGTCACGTTTACTTGATATATTTGAATCCTATCCACGGTATTTGAATTCTATTTATTGTACTACGATTGTATTATTGACTAATGAATGAAGATTAATGTTATGATTATCTGACAAATTCTTATCTGATTTATCTAAAATGTGTGGCATGAATTCTTTGCCCAGTGTATTTTTATCTCAATTATTCCACTGCATAATTCCTTTCCAATAGCTCTCATCATAGTATGTAGATCTATGGTTCTCAAATTTAACAAATATTCTACCTCAAAAGAAAATCGAGTTTTTATTAGACAATGCTCGCCTAGAATATTATGCCTAGAAAATTGACTCCATAGTAGACAACACAAACAAGAATCACTAAAACACACTCCCAAAATATTCTTTGTTTGTTGCATTTCAATACAAAATTGTTCAATTCAAGTTACATAGAACGACAATGCATCATACAACATATATATGGCTGAAGAGGTTAAGTTCTTGTTATATAGGTGTATGTAATCATGCCAAGACCAAATTCCAATGCTCATGCAATGAGGACAAGGAAGTGAGGGGCTAGGGGTGCCCAGCTACGTTGCATTGAGTCAGATGAGGACATAGGCTAGAATGTTGCTAGAAAAAATTCTCCTAGGGATGTTGAAGAGGAAAATGAGGCATAGGTTGCTAGTGTTGTTCCACCATCAACCACATTTCAAGTACAAACTCAAACCAAGAATATTAGTGCCAGTAAAGGATGGACATAAGTGGATATGTTTGCTACAATAGATGATGTAAAATTCAATGGTTTTTATGTCAGATTAGCTTCCAAAAACATGGGATTACACCCACATCCAAGCATTACTAGATAAATGGACTCACTCATACAAAGTGGAAAGGGCCCCTTACACCGAAGAAGAGGAGGAGTAGGTGGTTTTTTGGTGCAAGAAGATGGACCAATTGGGATATGGTATGGAGTTGATTTAACTAAAATCCAATGTTGCTAAAATATGTCAAGGGAGGCCAAATCCATTTAGAGATGGATTTCCTAGGAATACATGGTGGGAAGGCTTTAAACAAAGGCATCTAGAGCTGTAAATATATGCCATGTAGTTGTGTCAAGGTTCTATGAAACTCTATGAAACATATATGAAAAAAATTCATACAGTACAGAGCACATATGGAACTGTGATGAAACTGGCTTACAAGCAAGAAGGAATTATGGTATGTGGGTGATTACCAACAGAGGGAGCAAAAATGTGCCTAAAATGTTTCCTAAGAGAATGGAGTTGATAACAATTCTATGTTGGGTAAATGTAGCAGGTGCATCAATCCCTGGTTTCCATTTGTTTAAGGGAAAGGATCGACTAAAAATTTGTATTCATAATTGTGAATTGGCAGCATGCATGGATGACCAAAGAATTGTTTTTGAATTGTCTTTCTCACTTTGCTTTTTCTTTACCTAGTGGTGTCTCACATCAAAATAGACACCTGCTTTAAAATAAATTGAATTGTATGAACTTTAAATCAAATATTTGAAAAGGTCTCTCACCCCCTCAAACATTAAGGATGGATTTAGGAAGACATGAATTTGGCCATTAGACTATGATGCTCTTCTACATGACGATACTAGTTGTATCCAATACTTTGATCTACATAGCCAAGATGATGCAAATGTTGTAGACAACATGGTATCCCTCTATCAAGGGCATTGTTATCCATTGGGTGATGATGATGAAGAGTTAAGTGATACTTAGTACGAAAATGAACATGTTGAAGAGAACATGGAAATTGAATAAACTAATGGGAATATTCATAAAGAAACTATTGATGCCATGATGAATGTGAATAGAAAAAATTTCACTAAGATGAATTGTGAAAGCCTTAACATGCCTTTGATGCCAACAACCTTGAACAACGAAGTTGTCCATTATTTTGTGGATGTCAAAATTGTTAAACAGAGGGTTGTAGACATTGAAGTACTAGAAGACAATGCGGATGGAGCACTACCCCCAACTAATCTTTCCAACGAACCAAGTACCTCACTATCACTTGGTTGATTCCTGAAGTTTCATGTGGAGAGAGCAGCAGCTCGAATATTGATATGAATAGAAGAGCATATTCGATTACATAGGAGTTCATAGTTACTCACTTTAGATGACTATATCACATTGTTGGTAGAGGCATAACAGAATAAAAAGGATTTGCAGCAAGTAAAACAAAGGAAGAAGGATTTGGAAAAGGAGAAGAAGGAAACAAGGATTGTTGCAACAGAAAAAAGAAAATAAGAAAGGATTTAGAGAGTGAAAAAAAGGAAAAAAAAATATTATCAAAAACAATTAGCAAGGTGGGAAAGGGGACAAAGAAAGGCGCAACAAATACTTCAAAATGATCTAGGTAGGATAGAGGGGGTGGAAAATAATGCAAATAGGATCGAGCATAGGAGTATTATGTCCAAATCATTTGATTAGATTCCATATAATACACAATTCTTCCAAGACCTGATTAACATCCAAATTACTCTATACCCTTAGGAGAGTCTACCTCCCCACTTTATCCCTGCCTATGCAGGGGGGAATATAATATATTCGTATCCAAGGCCTCCATTGAACCCATGGATATTGAACACATATAAAAAATATGGTATCTCGATTCCTCCTTGGCTGCAAGCAACACGATGGCCTCAAGAAAATGTGGGCCTTTCCAAGATGATATTTCAAGTAGGGATAAGATTGGAAAATTAATTAGTGATAAGACTAGAAAAGTACAAATATCAAAACTATGAAACACATTAAAACAACAAATATAATTCATAATCAGACTAAGAATTCAAATTCAGTGCTCAAATTTACTAAGAATTCATAAAATTATCCATATACTTCACCAAATTCAGCAAGCAATATATTAACAATATATGCCATGTAACAATCTAAATGAAGTAAGTAAAAGAGTAAAGTAACTGCGACCTCTGCTTAAATTCAGTATAATAGCCATGGTTCTAAATATCAGAACCTATGGGCCTTTCCCAACTAATATTTTGAGTAGGGATATGGTTGGAAAATTGATTAGGGATAAGACTAGAAAAATTCAGATATTAAAACTACAAAACACTTAACAGAAACAAATATAATTAATATTCAAACAAAGAATTCAAATTCACTGACCAAATTTAGCAAGAATTCAAATTCAATGATCATATTTACCAAGAATTCATAACAATATCCATATACTTCACCATGAACTTCACCAAATATAACAACCAACACATTAACAATATCCATATAATTCACCAACAACAAATTATTAACAAGATCCATACTCTTCCCCAAATTTACCAAAACCAAAGCATAGCCAATAGGAATTGCATAATTTCTCAATGCCATAAACAAAATCATAACCAGTCACAGTAGCCTGAATTCTCAGTGCCAACAACAACAACAATCCATATCAATGTAATTGATTTTTGCTAACGAAACAAAAAATGAATAACAATATTTTCCATATCAATTTTGACCCCAATAGATAAGCAATCCATAATAGGACTAGAACCCTACCTCGGCAAAGAAAAACTACCTCTGCAAAAACCCTACCTCGACAAATGCCTTAGAAAAAACCTTAACTCAGAAAATAGTTACAATAAGTTATATACCATGAGGCATATGGATAGAGGGACAAACCCTTCCTATGCAATAAGACCTTGACCCATAAATTTAAACAAGGGACAAACCCTTCCACTACAAATACAGGGAAAATCCAGTTCGAACAATGCCATTAGGTTTTCTTTTCCATTCCAAGAAAGACCCTATCCTAGCACCCACAATAATGATGCAGAGAAAAAAGACAAAAATCAAACTAGTAACAAACCAAAGACAACCTTCAACCACAGCAAACCAGATATAAACATCGAACTAATAACAACCTCCAACCAAACCAGAGATGAAGTTACAATAACCAGTAACAAAAATCCATGGAGGAATTGAGTGCATCAAAAAACATTGTCATGGAGAAGCTGGCAAGGTAACCCTACCACAGAACACATGCTACCATCTAGAACAAGCACACACTTCCATCCAATAGATGCCATTTCCTCACTCTTGTCGCTACCTTCCACAAAAAAAAAATCAAACATCCAAAATGTAGCATGATCCGCACTAGGCCTATGAAAAACCAAAAAATGGATTACATGCTAGAGAGAAGGACCATAACCTTAATTGCAGACATCAAACCATAGTCAAACATCCAAAATGGAGCATGATCCAAACAAGGCCTATGAAAAACCAAAAAAATGGATGACATGTAGGAGAGAAGGCTCATAACCTTGATTGCAGAGGTCGTTTCTAGACCTATAACCAGCTTCGCAGGTTCAACCACATAGGCCAAAAAACTACACCAGAGGGCATGCACAACACCAACGCACCAAACCACGAAGAAATACCAAGCATAAACCATGAAAAACACCACACATGCATACATTATGAAATAGGAGCCAACATAAACCGCCACAGAACCACTAACATGCCAGCACCAGCATGCAACATCACCACCAAACAAGCAAGGGCGCACCACTACTAGGGTGTGAAAATATGCACACATCGGGCCCAAGCAAAAATGAATGGGGATCCATACCAATATGCAAAGAAAGGATGGTGTGCACGCATACTGAAATAAAATAAAGCACAATAAAATGCACCACCTACTGCACACTTGGTGCTACCTCATCGATAAGTGACATGTCTTCCAAATTGGTCATCGCATGGTCATCCAGGTGGCTAGAAGGATATCACACCACTAATGGCTTCCCTTCCCTATCTAATGATGATTAGGATGAATATTATATTGTCAGTTAGTTATAAAGAATAACTAAATTATTATTTATTGAAAAGAAATGCCAAATCATCTTGTTTTTGACATTTGTTTTTATTCAGCTTGGAAATTTTTAATAGACCACTTATTTTATAATGTGTGCAGGAGGAGATAGCATCCCTTAGGTAAAAGACTACATTGTTAGAATATGGTATTTGCAAATCAAAAGAAAAACTTGGTGATCATTAGCAATTGTGCCAATGACAAAAAAAAAATTAGTGTGATATTATTTATGTGGTTTGGGATGGTTACAAATTTTGCTTTTAAATGTTTATGATAAAGCATTATGTTTTTGTTTATTGACATACATTTCATTTTCTTAACTCACGGTCTCTAAACCCATTACAGGAGCTAAAAGAAATAAATAACATGAACAATAGAAACAACAAAAGATGATATTTCCTATTTCTATTTATATTAGATTTTATTGCCTTTCCTTAAATCGTTTTACTTGATTTGATTATAACGTCACACCCAAAAACTTTAAATATATATGCCAAAAGATTTCAATTATAGCATTGTTGCAATCAATTGAATGTTGTAAATGTCCAATGTTTGCATGGTGTACAATGTGCAGTATTTGGTGTTCATGGATATTATATTTCTATAGGTATAGGACATAGTTATAACTTATAAGCCTCTTGAATTGACTAACTATGCGAAGTTTTTTAGTTCATAATTTTTGTTTGTTTATTATGCTATATGTTGGTTTTTTATGTGTATATCAAATGTTTACCAAAGTGTTTACTCGACTTCTTTTGAGGCAAAGTGCAACACTTGTGGTCAACTCATCTTTGTTTCTACATTGCCACTTAATGGCCAATGCTACTGCAACAAATGTGGTGAAGATATTACATCGCTAATTTACAACCATATTCTTCGTTGCACACTAAAAAACAAGACACGGAACTTGAATGCACTCTGCCAAGACCTTTGTTGGACAAAATCCTTCTAGAGCTCGTCCAAACTAGCTATGAAGCCTAGAGTAATGATATCTCCATATTGTTGGCACTGTTGCACAGATTTGAAAAGAAAATAATCTTTATAAAGTATATAAAACCATGATGTCTTGATTACTTTTCCCTGGTTATTAAGTTCTTATTTTCTAAATATTTCAACAAAAACATGATTACTTTTCTCTTGTTTTTTATCTTTTATTTTTGTTATAGACCATCTCATAAGCATATGGAATCATCTCTTCTCTCACTCTTTTAATTTTTGAACTTCAACTACCTACTTATATTATTCATGTTATTATTTGGAAAAATGCATACACTTATGTCAAAGCAATAGTATTCAAATTGTTCAAATACATTGCTAGAACTGTTGTGCACATTCAAAAAATTAGTCTTCCTAGTGGCATTTGACAATGCCATAGTGGACATCAAACAACTAAGTTCTACTTGAAAATAATGTTGCACACTTTTTCATTGTTTATAATCTTTTTACGGTTTTACTTTTTCAAACATTTGTTTCAAAATTAGAAGATAATTCTCAACATCTTTCATGCAGAGGTGGCTAATCTAAGACAATTTACAAAATACAATATATGCTTTTATAGGAGCTTTCCAATTTTCATCCAAAATTTATTTTCATTGTTTTCAAATGGAAGAACTTTGTTGCCCGTAGCCCTTGTTTCACTTGTTTAGGAATTGTTTAAGAATTAGAAAAGGTAAGAAAAAAAAATGAATAATTATGAGAAATATGTAAATTATTTAAGGTTTTTGGCCTGGTTTTGGAATACAAGAGAATTCCCAATGACTGAAAATGTAAGGGATTAAATGAAACACTACTTTTAACATCACCATCAAAGATGCCAAATCCATTAGGAAACATAAGCATTAATATTTATCCACTAGATAGTTCTCTTATTTTCTTACAATTTAATTTTAAATTTTTCTTAGTTTCTCATAGTTCCTTGTTAAATTTTATGTGTTGCTTAAACATAAAACTGAATAAATAATTACATTTTTAAATTTGAATTTTATATGCGTCTATAATAATATTTCACGTTATTGTTATTATTATTATTATTATTATTATATATATCTTGGAATTCACAAACTACACATTAAATATACAATTTTAATTATATTGTATTCAAGAAATATTTCATATTTGATTAAATGTCACATCAATTTTGTATTAAGATAATATTGTTAAATTAATTAAATAAGGGAAATACTTGCAGTGCGGCCAGGGGAGGAAGGACGTTAGTGGTTCGACCTCCTTCTAGCCACCTCAATGACCATGTGGCAGTTGATTTGGACGGTACATCACATGTCGATGTGGTAGTGTCATGTGTGTGGTAGGTGGAAACCTTTATTGCACTTTATTTTACCTTAATATGTGTGCACACCATCCTTTCTTCACGACTTGGTTTGGAGCCTTGTTCATTTTCGCTCAGGCCCGATGTGTGGGCCTTTTCCCACCCTAGTAGTGGTGTGCTTTGGCTCATTTGGTGGCGATTTTGCATGCCAGTGGTTCCATAGCGGTTTATGGTGTCTTTTGTTTCTTACTGTCTATGGGTTTGAAATTTTGTGTGCAAGTTGCTACTTGGTGGTTCTTCATGGTTCGGTGTGTTGGTGTTTTGCAGACCCTCTACTGTGATTTTTTGGCCTCCGTGGTTGAACCTGTAAAGTTTCTTCCTAGTCCAGAAATGACCTCTACAATCAAGTCTATGATCCTTCTCTCCCACATGGAATCCTTTTTTCTAGTTTTTTGCAAGCCCAGTTCGGTTCATGCTCCATTTTAGATGTTTAATTATGGTTTGACCTCTGCAAGCAAGGTTATGATCCTTCTTTCCCACATGTCATCCATTTTTCTAGTTTTTCATAGGCCCATTTCAACTTATGCTCCATTTTGGATGTTTGATTGTGGTTTTGTGGCAAGTAGCAATAGGAAGGAGGCGATGATGTCAGTTGGATGGAAATCCATTCCCATTGTTAGTCTCTCTAGGCAAACCCGAGTTTACTTGTTATGTACCAACAAAACCCCTAGCTCACTGGCCCTTTCGGCGACAGACCACAGAGCAGCCTGAAGTCTCACCCAAAGTGATCTTGGATGGGTTGGCTGAAGACTCAAGTGTCCTCAACTAGGTTCTGTAGCATCCTATTGGTCTCGCTACTCTTCTTCACCAGCAGGATCTCTCTGCAATAGCGATCCCGCTTTCTAGCTGGCGCTGGTAGGAAACAGACTCTTACCGCATCGCTGCTTCTAGCGCGATGCGCAAACTATCTCCTCTACTCAGCCCCTATCCTGCGATCTCTCACACCGCAGTTCCTCCAACAATGTGATATCACCTTTCTATACTGCGATATCCTTTATGGTAAGACTTCAATATGGCCCTCACGGCCCAAGGCTTCTCTCTTAGTATAATATGATTAACAACAACTATACTGAACTCACGAAACTCATATACCGGAGTCACTTAACGCAATAACTATCAACAAACATGAACCAACCGCTGATAAACTCATATACATACTACTTGATACATTCAACTTGTGGTTAGCCTTCTATGCGCTATAACTGAAGCATAACATACATACATTCATCACTGATAAGCAACATTCATGTAACAGGTAACAGATAACACATAAGTAAAGCACAAACACATGAAGTAGTCACACAACACATGGATTTTACATGGTTCACCTCCAGGGGGGAAGCTACGTCCACGGGAACTGGTTTTTATATTATATCTTGAGATAGTAAACACAGTTCCGCTGCAATCTGATATGCAGCTCGAGATATTCTGGGAAACTCCTCACACACAACCGGGAGCCCTTCTCTCTTAGATCTCGTCTCTTATATTGCCTTCTCTTACAATATACTCTTCTTCTCTCTCTCTCTCTCTCTCAATCCCTATGGATTGTTACATACATGCTCAAGGAGCCAGCTACTGGTTACAGTAAGATAATACAGATGGATTAACAGGACCAGAGCTCGACTCTTACAATACTGAGACTCTAGATACACTTGGTTAGCTAAATGACTCAGTGCCTATCCCCGGTCTGACTGTCTAAGCAGCTACCCAATTGTCTAACTGTCTAACCTTTTACATTACAAGATACATGCTTATATAGGTGGCCTGAATGTCTCACCATTACAAAACTATGGGCCTTTCCCAACAGTGACCCAAAACCCTAACTGTGACAATCGATGCGTCTATACTTTGGGCTACCGCTTACCGTCACACCACAGCTTTCTGCAGTATTCCATGCTTCCCGGCGCTGATCGTGGGTATGGGCGCCACTTCCTACTGTCCTTTGTCTTCAATACCTTGGCTCCCTTTCCCTTATGAGGGTAGCTAATCCCTCTTGTCTTCGTCGCTGCCTTAAGTGCAGTGCTTGAGCTCTCTCTTGTCGGCCGCTCAGGTACTGTCTTCTTTTGACTTCCCTATCTCGATGTATCAGCTTTTCCTGTAGCTGTGGGACCCTACTCCAATAGTCCCCTAACACTTACTTGTGGCTCGTCCCTGAGCCACTAACAGCTAGCTTCTCCTGCTGTAGCTTCTCCTTGGCTTCCTGTGAAGTCTTTGTAAGTCTCTCGCGAAGTCCTACGACTTCGTTGTTCATAGCTTCGACACACTCTTGTGCCGTTTCAAGCATTGCTTGACTAATGCTAGAGTCTTCTGTATCATCAATATCACTTTTGATTGTAGTGAACTCCTTAACCTTCTGCTCAACCACATCGACCAGCTCTGTGATTTGTTCCTGATATGGTTGAAGCAGGTTATTAAACTGTATCTCCTTTGCTCTTAACTGCTGCACTTCCTGTTGCAAACGGTTCATCTTTGTCGTCTTCTTCATCTTTGCAAGAGCTCCTAGGCTCTTGACTTCTTCCTTTATTGTTGTTGTGGTGTTCTCTATGTTCTGGATACTCTGCTGCAATTCTATTCTATCTGGGAGCTCATATAGCTCCGACCATGTCTTCATCGCCTCAGCTAGTAATGACTGTGCGTCATCTATGCGACTCTTCATCTGTGTTGAAGCGAGTCTAAAGGCTTCTACCCTTGCGTCCTTGTCTTCCTGAGGTGTCCCTGGTGCTCGAGCCTCAAGCTCGGCAATCTGTGCTCTGTGGTCTTCCTCCGTATTAACCACTATCTCTTCCAGAGCCTTTGATCTGTTTGCAAGTCTTCTTACCTTCTGGGGTAGAGGTAAGGCAAACTCTATGTTACATTGGGGTAACTCCAGTGCGATGTTCTACAGGACCTGACTGAGATCCTGTTCTTTTTCTGCATGTACTCTTAACTCTTCCATCTGTTTGTGCAAGCCTGCAATGAGCTTTGCATTCTGTTTCCTCAACTGCATGTTCTGTTTATACGTCGCAAGCTCTCTATCCCTGAGTTCTGCGGCTATCTGTTGCTGGACCATCTGTAATTGATCAACAGGGAACTGGGCCAGATTAACCTCGATAGGTTGTCTAACCTTTATATGTACATCGATCATCGAAGCAGGGATTCGGATGCTCCCTGACGGTATCAGCACTGTATTGATGCGATCCTATGCCAAGACTTCCTCACGAGAAGTTGATGGTGCTGAACTTTCTCCTGCCATCGCCTGGACGGGCGGACTCTGCATTGTAGCAGTCTTCTCCGTTAGTGCTTTCAACTCCGAAAGCCGCTGATCAACCATGCTCTGCAGCTTGTCCTATGATTTCTGCATCGCCTGAAATGATTCCTTCATCGCGTCCTGAAATCTTGTTGCAATGAATTCATAGTCATCCTCCTTTAGTACGGTCTCTGTAGGTTCCTTTGAGGATTTTGTTTTTTTCTTCTTCTTTGGTGCGTCAAGTGGCACCTCTTCTGCATCTTTCCTCTTTTGTGCCGATGATGGCACTTCTGCTGTATCTTTTGTCTGAGACGCCATTTTGTCTTTGCCTTTGTCCGATGGGTCTGTCTGTGTAGAACCTGGTGGTTGTGCTGTGGCATCTTCTAATTCCCTCTTCCACTCTTCATCAAAGTCTTTGATGACATCTTCTATATCTTGCGTTGTCATCCTAAATGAACCATTTTCCCAATTATCCGTTCTAGACCCTTTTGGCCTTAGGTAGATTGTATGGTATCTGCCATGAAATCAAGTCGATTATCATACATGTCCACAATCTCTGTGCTGATCCACAGTGTCTCCTAGATGACTCTCTTCAACAGCTTATAGTATTCATAGAATACTATCATATTGATCTTTTTCTTTGCTGGGCTAGTGCTCTCCCATAAGTTTGCATAGTGCGCACCTCTGGGCGCATCGCTTTGTAGCTATAGAAATTGGGTGTGGGGCGGTTCTTTCCATCCGATGAATGCACATAATATGAGCAACCATGAGAAATGGAAGGGGTGGTTCAGTTCATCCTATGGTGTCAAACAATCTTGCAGAAAAATATTTAATAAGAATAAACACCAATTAAATTTTTCACCTTCCGCTACTTGTATGGCAAGGTGAATTACTGATCCTATGACTTCCTTTGGTCGCACTTTTGTTAACAGTCTGCCTGCAAGCAGACTGGCTGTAAATCTGAGTGTATCGTCTAGTATTGCTGCGAGGTCATAATCCCGACCTCCTCTTTGTAGCTTATACTTGGTAACTAGGGTTGCTGGTAGCTTGGAATCCTTGCTCTTACCTGATATATGTGTCTGAGGGTCCTTACTGGTTTTGGATAGCTCGGTGATGCGGTGTATCAGATCGATGTTCAGATCGATCCTGTTACCTGGCCAGAGGTAACCTCCATGTACACAAGAAATTAGCACGCACACCACAGCATTAACCTTTGCACCATGTCCAAAATGTGGTATTCTCAACAAATTGAGCAGGCCTGACTACTCAAGAATCTGGACATGTTCCATAGGAACAAACTCATCTATGTCGGTCCTCGGGTTCCTCTGAACCATAAGATACTAATCTGGATGAAACTGAGGGTATGTCTTACTGTCTCCAAGGTTATAGTCTATAAATTTTAGAACAGGGGCATATCCTAATAGATCTCCATCTTCCTTGACACGAGAATCAATCGGCAGAAGGGGAACAGGAAACTTAGCACCCTTGGGAATGGTTACCTCTGGTGCATCCTCAACTCATGGTACGATGTATTCTGTTGCCATATGAACTTCTTCCTCTGGCTCTAGGCTGGACTCTTCTACTATCTGAGATTGACTCCTCATCCTTGGCGGCTGTCTGACCTGTGAGGTACCTACTTTCGCAACCCTAGGCGATGTCATCATAACAGACGCAAGGCCACCACGCTGGAATCTCTGCACAATGTCCTCTAAAGGTTCTGTCTCAGATAGAAACCACTCAGTGCAATACTCTGGACAGGAAATGGCTGTGAAATTAGGGAAAACCAGCACTATGTAACTACAGTATCTCTTCATAGGAAAACTCTCCAAATTGCTCTGTACTCTTAGAAATCGAAAAAGCAACCCTTTTGAGTGAATGGTGTTCTGAATTTATAATGAAGGTGATACTCTTCGAAGCAACGGTCATCTAGGCTGGAACCTTCGGTGGTATTAATTGCATGGACAAGACAATACCCGTTGTTTCAATCCTCATTAATTGCTGAAAATCCGATCAAATTTCCCTCGAAACTTGTGTGCAGTCGCCGGTCTCGACCAAGATTTAGAAAATCTGGAAAAATTATTATACTGTTGCCAAATCTATGGTAACGTATACCGGTCATCTCTGTATTAATTGCTTGTCAGAAGACAAAGTGACTGGCCCTCTGTCTCTTTTCCAACTTGTCTACATGGCACAGGGAGCATCGCATTGCTGCGATGTCACACCATATCGTCTCAACCCAAAGTGTCGGCATGAACTCCGCAAGTCATCCTATGACTTGTGCAACATAACTTTTCTGATGTGATTCCTCATACTTGGATTTTTTTATTTTTTTTTTTAAAGTGTAGACTCATTCCCGGTGCGATGCCTCCTTTCAACTACACTGGACATCTGCACTTTCAAAGTTGTCTGGGTTAGGGTTGGGAGGTGGAGTGGCTGTCACTATAGAGCTTAAGCCTACTGCCATTAATCAACGTAGGAAGAAGTTCCCCGTTCATATTGCTGAGCTGAACGGTACCTCCTTCTGTAACATATTGAATCTAATATGGCCCCTTTGTTGGTCTCTCTGGGCAGACCCGGGTTTACTTGTTATGTACCAACAAAACCCCTAGCTCACTGGCCCTTTCGGCGACAGACTGCAGAGCAGCCTGAAGTCTCACCCGAAGTGATCTTGGATGGGTTGGATGAAGACTCAAGTGTCCTCAACCAGGTTCTGTAGCATCCTATTGGTCTCGCGACTCTTCTTCACTAGCAGGATCTCTCTGCGATAGCGATCCCACTTTCTAGCTGGCACTGGTAGGAAATGGACTCTTACCGCATCGCTGCTTCTAGCGCGATGCGCAAACTATCTCCTCTACTCAGCCCCTATCATGCGATCTCTCACATCGCAGTTTCTCCAACAGTGCGATATCACCTTTCTATACTGCGATATCCTTTATGGTAAGACTTCAATATGGCCCTCACGGCCCAAGGCTTCTCTCTTAGTATACTAGTTAAGCTCAACAGCCTCACTTAGACTCCTATAGTCTAATATGCTTAACATCAACTATACTGAACTCGCGAAACTCATATACCGGAGTCACTTAACGCAATAACTATCAACAAACATGAACCAAGCGCTGATAAACTCATATACAGACTACTTGATACCTTCAACTTGTGGTTAGCCTTCTATGCGCTATAACTAAAGCATAACATACATACATTCATCACTGATAAGAAACATTCATGTAACAGGTAACAGATAACACATAAGTAAAGCACAAACACATGAAATAGTCGCACAACACATGGATTTTACGTGGTTCACCTCAAGGGGGGAAGCTACATCCACAGGAACTGGTTTTTATATTATATCTTGAGAGAGTAAACACAGTTTCGCTGCAATCTGATATGCAGCTCGAGATCTTCTGGGAAACTCCTCACACACAACCGGGAGCCCTTCTCTCTTTGATCTTGTCTCTTATATTTCCTTCTCTTACAATATACTCTTCTTCTCTCTCTCTCTCTCTCTCAATCCCTGCGGATTGTTACATACATGCTCAAGGAACCAGCTACTGGATACAGTAAGATAATACAGATGGATTAACAGGACCAGAGCTCGGCTCTTACAATACTGAGACTCTAGATACACTTGGTTAGCTAAATGACTCAGCGCCTATCCCCCGTTTGACTGTCTAAGCAGCTACCCAATTGTCCAACTGTCTAACCTTTTACATTACAAGATACATGCTTATATAGGCGGCCCGAAGGTCTCACCATTACAAAACTGTGGGCCTTTCCCAACAGTGACCCAAAACCCTAACTGTGACAGTCGACGCGTCTGTACTGTGGGCTGCCGCTTACCGTCACACCACAGCTTTCTGTAGTCTTCCATGCTTTCCGGCGCTGATCATGGGTATGGGCACCGCTTCTTGCTATCCTTTGTCTTCAATACCTCGGCCCATTGCTCCCTTTCCTTTATTGTTGGGGCCTGCACCCTAACTGTCCTTAAGTTGGGTAGCTCCGTGGAGTTACGGGAGTTGTAAGCGGAGCTATGACTCAAAATAGTCTTAGGGGTGTCGGGGTTGAGTAAAAACCTTTTTTTGTAATAAACCCATGGTTTAAATCCAGGGTTTAGGGTTCGAGGTGCCCATGGTTTTGTAATAAGTGCACTATAAATAAGCACTCTAGTAAAGAAGTCAGTTTAGGCTTTTTGATGTAAGAGGAATTGATGCGAAGCTAAGGCTATTTCTGTAAGAGAAGGTTAAGTCCCAGCTGTGTGCGTGGACGACCTCTGCATATGTGTGTGCAGAGGGTTTTGGGTGATTAAGGAAATCTGCAGCTGTGTGCGCAACTTTAAGGACTTGAAAGGATCTACAACTGAGTGCGCAGATTAGAACTGTGGTTTTAGTAAAGAGTTGAATAAAACACAGTTATGTGGACGTAACCCCTACACTGGGGGTGAACCACGTTATATCTGGTGTTGTGGTTCTTTGTGTTGTTTCTGTTATGTCTTTCATGCATTGATAATCATATATCTGATAAATAAGATCACTGCTAACTAGAATAACTTCGCTGTGAATTCCCAGTAAAGGGTTATGCAAGTCACTGTCTGTTTATTTAGTTGCGAAGTTATAGATGTGAATGTTGAATCTCTGTGTATAGGAATATAAGTCATTAAAGGCTAAGGTACAGTAATATTCCTCTTTTGCTTGCAGAAACCTAATTCTGCGGCATCCCATAGCTGTTTCGGGTGAGACTGCAATCTGCTCGCAGATTCTTGCCGAAAGGGCCAACACTATGGGTCTTTTGTTGGTCCGAAGTTAATGGTATAAAGCCCGGGTCTGCCCTATAGCCCAACATTTATGAGGGTAGCTGAGCCCTCCTATCTTCGCCGCTGCCTTAAGTGCAGTGGTTGAGCTCTCTCTTCTCGGCCGCTCAGGTACTGTCTTCTTTTGACTTCCCTGTCCCGATGTAGCAGCTTTTCCTGTAGCTGCGGGACCCTGCTCCAACACCCGTTCTAGATGGAAATGCATGTTTTATGGTAGGGTTACCCTTCCAACTTCTCCATGTCTATGTTTTTCAACACACTCAACTCCTCTGTGGATTTTTGTTGTTGGTTATTGTAACTTTGTCTTGGGTTTGGTTGGAGGTTATTACTGGTTTGATGTTTGTATCTGGTTTGTTTTGGTTGGAGGTTGTCTCTAGTTTGTTACTAGTTTGATTTATATTTTTTTCTCTACATTGTTGTTATGGGTGTTAGGATAGGTTCTTTCCTACAATGGAAAAGAAGGCTTAATGGAATTGTTCAAATAGTATTCACCTTGTATTTGCAATGGAAGGGTTTGTCCCTTGTTTAAATTGTTAGGTCAAGGTCTTATTGTAGAGGAATGGTTTGTCCCTCAGTCCATATGCCTCATGGGATGTAACTTACTTTAACTATTTCCTGAGGTATGGTGTTTGCTGAGGCATTTTTCAAGGTAGGGTTTTTGCAGAGGTAGACTTTTTTGTTGAGGTAGGGTTTTGGTCCTATTCTGAATTGCTTATGTAATGGGGTTAAATTATATATGGAAAATACTATTCTGTGTTTTTTGTTATGTTAGAGGAAATCGGTTACTTTGATATGGATTTTTCCTAGTTACGTTGTTGTTATTGGCACTAAGAATTTGACCTATTGTGACTGGTTATGCTTTTGTTTGTGGCATTGAGAAGTCATGCAATTCCTATTAGCTAAGCTTTAGATTCTTGGTGAATTTGGTGAAGTATATGGATATTGTTATTATGTTGTTGGTGGTGAAGTATATGGATATTGTTAATGTGTTTATTGTTGGATTTGGTGAAGTACATGGTGAAGTATATGGATATTGTTATGAATTCTTGGAAAATATGATTGGTGAATTTGAATTCTTGGAAAATTTGATCAATGAATTTGAATTATTTGTCTGATTATGAATTATATTTGTTGTTGTTAAGTGTTTTTGTAGTTTTAATAATGTTATTTTCTAGTATTAGCCTTAATAATATTTATATTCTTATCCCTACTCGACATCTTAGTTGGGAAAGGCCCATAGGCCCTAATATTTATAGAAATGGCTCTTATACTAAATTTAAGCAAAAATTGCAATTACTGTGACTCTTTTACTTATTGCATTTAGATTATTAGATAATGGATATTGTTAATATGTTGCTTGGTGTATTTGGTGAAGTATATGGATAATGTTATGAATTCTCGGTAAATTTGATCACTAAATTTCAATTCATGGGCTGATTGTGAATTATATTTATTGTGGTAATGTGTTTGGTAGTTTTAATATTTGAAATTTGCTAGTTTAAGACCTACTCCATTTTCCAATCTTATCCCTTCTTGAAAGCTTAGTTGGGAAAGGCCCATATGCCCTTATATTTAGAGTTATGGCTCTTATACCGAATTTAAGGTGAAATTGCAATTACTTTACTCTTTTACTTACCGCTTTTAGATTGTTAGACTATAGATATTGTTAATATGTTGCTTGGTGAATTTAGTGAAGTATATGGATAATGTTATGAATTCTTGGTAAATTTGATCACCGAATTTGAATTCTTGGTCTGATTATGAATTATATTTGTAGTTGTAATGTGTTTTATAGTTTCGATATTCCCAGTTTGCTAGTCTTATCCCTAATCAATTTGTTAGTCTTAGCCCATAGGCACTAAGTTTTAGAGCCATGGATCTTGTACAGAATTTAAGCAGAGACTACAGAGTTACTTTACTCCTTTAATAACTAAATTTACACTATTAGAGAATGTAAAAATTAAAAAATATTATATATTAAAAATAAAATTAATAAGATTTCCCTTTTCTAGGCCCAAGGTAATAATATTTCCCTAAGTGTTACCAATCATTGGATGGATATGCTCCCAACATAAGAGTAGGAATTCTTATCCAACATAGATATTTTGTTAGATTTTATTAAGAGGTTGAAGCAAGGTTTCCATGACTTTAGAAATAGGTAATATTTATCCATAAACCAAGAGCTTCTATCAACAAGTTAGGTTGATTGATAATCCACATAACCTTCATGTTACGTTGATTGATAATCTGTGTTGTTTAGGGTTGGGTTGAAAATCCAACCTCTTCATGATTGATAAGGATTAGTATATCCATTACTTGAGTATATCCATTATTCACCTTCTAGTTTGGATCTTCATATTTTGACATTAGGTTTTGTAGCAGGTTTCTTTTCTATAATGGTGTTGCCTTCTTCGGAAGGATTAAGGAATTTTTTGGTTATTTTATGTTGCTTCAATTTTGGGAAGGGCTATGTCTCTACAGAATATTGATTCAAATCAGCACAATTTTTTTAACTTTGATTCGTTCTTGATTACCAAGTTACTATGAATTATTTTTTTTAAATAAAAAAAAAAAAGCCTACTTAGAAGTATATGAATAATGATAAGTTTTTGTTGATTAGAATCAGATGACGAATGCTATAAAATTGAATGCATTCATTCCAACTATGAAAATATTATTCACAGCAATATCTAGGAGCTAAGTAAATCCTCACAATTCAATATTATTCACACATTATGCAGAAAACAATGAAAAGAGTGAAATTAACACATAGAAATGGTGTCAATAACTGAGTTTATTATGACTTTCCAACATGTAAATATGTCTAGAACATGTTTATAATACAATAGGAGAAAAAATTTATCCTTTGGAGGAAATTTGGATGCATACATGTGGCAAGCTTAGAATAGACCTCAAAATCCCTAGGTGGACCAATGAGCTCCCAAACCACCTCAAACGATCATGAATGATTATGTGAACATGGTTGGAGTATTCTTGGACATAAATGAGGGTAGGATAGGTGTGGTGTAATGCATGGGTTAGTGGGAGTGGCTCTAGGCAGAAATAAATAGTCCAAAAGAGTCAAAAACACCCCAAATGCATGCATGGGTTCCTATACTCAAACAGCTTCCATGTTTTAAGGAAAGGGGATCACACCAAGGACTAAGAATTCATTAATAAGGGTGCATGTGTAATCAGAATGATCAAATGAGGGTGCTTGGTTACATTTATGAGTCCAAAACACCAAAGGAACCAAGCTTGACCAACATAGCCTAGTTTTGGACCATATAACATAAGCATGAAACTAATGAAAATGTGTCCCAGGTGTATGACCAAGGTGGTATAATTCTCTAAAAGCCCCTGCCCATTAATCCTAACTTAGTGTAATTACATCACATTATGGAGGCCTTGGAAGCTAAGGCTCAAGTCAACTCTTACAAAAATTTATTTGTCCATATAACCAAGGTAAGGAGGAAACCCTCATGGGAACAAAAAACCCCTCTAAAATGGACATGGAGAAAAATATGAAAGTGAATATCAGTAATAACCATGTGTCACCCACTCCAAGAAGTGATCTAAAATAGGTGAATTTCTTCTATGTGAATCTCTTAGTGAAGATGCCAGCAGTTTGCTTTGTAGATGGGAAATACTACAACGATATCACCTGCTCATGCACCAAGCTTCAGATGTAGTGCATGTGTATCTCAATGTGCTTGGTCCTCCATCTCTATACTAGATCAGTGGAAATATTTATTTCACTTTGATTGTCAAACCAAATTAATGTGGGTGAATCAAATGTGAATTAAAGTTCTCCAGGAATACCTTGCAACCACACACATTGTGTAGTTGTGTTCGCTGCTCCTTTGTACTCGGTCTTTGCTGATTAAAGGGATATAGTGTGTTGTTTCTTAATTTATCGGAATATGGGACAATGTGCAAGAATTAATACATAACTTGAAGTGGAATTTCTATAAATTGAATATTCATCCTAATCAGAATCAATAAATCCAACTAGTTCTAGTGGAGAACCAGCAGCATAGTCTTCCCTGAAGTGTTTGGATTCTTGCACATAATGAAAGATCATTTTTGAATCCTTCCAATGGATCTCATGAGGATATTTCATATATATTGAAGTAGAACCTACAACATAATTCAAATTATTTCAAGAGTGTGTAAGATACAACAAGATCCCAGCTAGTTGTCTATATAACGAATTGTCCACCAATGGAGATGAACCAAATTCACTTAGTTTTACTCCTGAAAGGAATGGGAACTTAGATGCCTTACAGTCATCCATTTTGAAATTTAATAATAGGTATGCAACATACTTTGGTTGGATGAACTTGATCCCTGCATCATATTTCTTGATCTCTAATCCAAGAAATTGTTTCAACAATCCACGGTCATTCATGGAGAATTCATTGTGCAATGAAGACTTTATTGATCCTATATCATCAATGCAACTTCATGTAATCAAAAGGTCATCAAAATACAATACTATGACCTGAAATAAATCACCAACATTCTGAAAATATACATTAGGATCATATTTGCATCTTTCAAAGCCAAGCAATAGCAGAAAATTGTCCATTTTGGCATACCAAGCCCTAGGAGCTTGCTTGAGGTCTTAGAGAGACTTCTTCAGCCTGAAAACAAGTGAAGGATAGTGAATTAAACCTTTTGTATGCTTCATATAAATATCCTCATGAATATCACCATGAATAAAATCACTCTTCACATCCATGTGGTGAACCTCCCATCGCTTAGATGCAGCAATGGCTAAAACTAGCCTGATAGAGTCCATCTTTGCAACCAGTGAAAATGTCTATGTATATTACACTCCTTGGACTTGAGATAAACCTTTGGAAACTAACCTATCCTTGTGCTTTATATCAGAACCATCAACATCCACTTTGGTCCTATAGACCCACTTACATTGCACTAGTTTCCTCTTGGAGGGTAGGGGACCCAATTCCCAAGTCTCATTGTTTTGCAAAGACTTGAATAATTCTTGCATGGATGTTTGCCACATTGGGTCAAGTGATGCTTCTTGATATGTATGAGGATTAGATACAACCATAATAAATCACCTCTCTCAAATATTCAATTCACAAGTAGAGAAAGCATTGTGAAATTGAGATCTAGTCTTCCTAGAGTCTAGTGGATCTCTAGCAAGATCACATGTGGCTTGTATGGTTTCTCAGACCATTTTGGCCGAATGGGTGATTCATGATATGAATTAATGTCATAATCATCATCATAAATATAAAAATCATAAAAATCATAGGAATAATCATCACTTACATCATCATGGAGTGGAGGATGTGAGCAATTCCCTTGAGCTAGTTCGATCTCCTGCGTGGGCTCTTCTTCGAACTATACACTCCTTTCAATGAATGTTCTCTGAGATGAGGGATCAAAGACCTTGTATCCCTTTGCATATTCAGCATATCCAAAAATAATGGTCTCCTTTCTTTGAGTTTGCAAGGCCTTTCTCTTCTCAGGAGGAATTCTATCCCAAGCCTTTGAACCAAAAACCCTGAAATGAGAAACATTGGGCTTGTGACCACTCCAAGCCTTAAATGGAGTTTTTCCTTCCAATGTTGTGTGTGGAGATATGTTATGAGCATATGCAGAATATTTTATGGCTTCATATGATATATTAGGATTCAAATCCTTTTCTTCCATCATGCATGTATCCATCTCCTTGAGAGCTATGTTATTGTGCTCTGCAACACCATTATGACGTGGTGTGTAGGGAACAGAATGTTGTATTTGGATGCCAAATTCTTCACAAAGATGCTGGAAATTAATTTTGACATACTCCTTACCATTTTCATTCCTAATAACCTTGATATTTTTCCCACATGCATTCTCAACTAAAGCTTTGAACACTTCAAAAGTCTCAAAAACTTTAGATTTTAGCTTGAGAAAATACACCTAGCAGTACCTTGAGAAATCATCTATGAAATTCAACACATAAATTGAATTCCCATATTAGGGTGTGGGAAGAGGCCCTATGAGATCTAAATTTATCATATCAAGAACTTGGAAATCCATCCTTTCCTTTCCTTTCTCATATTTGCGCTCAGCATGTTTCCCCACTTTGCACCCTTTGCAAGTGCCACTGGAAAACTTGATGGTAGGAATCCCTTCAACCATGCTTTCCTTGCTTATTTATTGGAGGTACATTTAGTTGATGTGTCCATATATTTCATGCCACACTTTTCTGGTATCATTTGCATGTGACAGGAGTGCATTCCCTTGGGAGTATGGAAGGAAGTGATAGAATTTGTACATTCTTGAATCATAGTCAACAAAACCCACTGCTACAACTTGGCCTGTAGATATTTATGATATCTCCACATCATCTTAATTAAATGTTACTCTCTTGGTTGTAACTATGTGTGTCATTTTATAGACATAGAGTAGGTTCACTGCAATATCAGACACAAACAACACATTGTTTAAGTACCCATCTTCAAGATCAATCTCGCCAATCCCTTTGGCTTGGATTTTTGAATCATCGCCCATGAGGATGGATGGACCACTGTAAGTATATAAGGCCTAGAAGGAATCATGCATGGAATCCATGTGCCTTGAGGCACTTGAATCTATGATGAAGGATGAAGAGCCTGAATACCCAACAACCAAAGCATGTCATATTTCCTTGTTCTTTGAGCTTAAACCTCCCTCTTTCTTCCTTGTGCCTTTCGGTAGGAGATGTTGTTCTTCTCAAGGAGTTGCACCATCATGTAAATGGTTTTATTCATACATGCACCCTCTATATTCCAACCTTTGTGACCATAATAGCATTTTGTCTTCTCTTTCTTCTTCTTCTCTCTGTCCTTAATAGGATTCAAAACCACATCTAAAGATTTGGGATTCTCGTGCTTCTTCTTCTCTTGCTGCTTTGAATCTTTGGCTTTATTATTTAAGTTTGGATTGATTTGAAACACCTGCAGTAAGGGCTTGATCCTTGGTGGATCTGATGGTACCCATTTTCACCAACTTGTCTTGTTATTGAATCAGTGACTCCATGAAGTCTACCAGTAAAGGCATTCTCCAATTTTGAGCTGTGAGCTTGCTTGAGTGGAATGTCGATACAAACACATAGTACTCAGGCCCTAGCTTTGAAAGAACGGACAATATTAGTTTCTCCTTTTTCTTCTCAATTCCATATTGTTTCAACTGAATAACCAATGATTTGAACTTTGTGAAGAAGTATTGGATCATCTCAAAGTGAGTTGGACCCAATGAGATCAACTAATTTTCGAGTTGGTGGCCTCTCATCTCATCAATCTTCCCAAACGGTGACTCAATATTGAGCCAGACTTCATTGGGTGTAGTAATATTGTCTACATGGAAGATAATTTTCCTCTAAATACTGAGACAACGTATCTCAAATTCCTCATCTACTAGGTTGAAGTACTTTGATTTTTCTACAGCAAAGTTGGGCTCGGTTTCAGTTCCCATGGTGACTCTATAGAGGCCTTTCGACCTTAGGTGGATCACAATTTCAGGATTCCATTTTAAATAGTTGAATGATCTAATAAATACATGAGTCTTATACATTCCTTTTTACACGCAAAGTGACAAAAACACTGGATTTACCTGCAATGCAAACACTCGAATTCTTTTGGAAAATACCTTAGATAGCAACTCAAACGCTCTGGATTTGATTTGAATATCTAAATATATCTAATAAAATGCAAATATATGATTCACAATAATATATAATATCTAAGGGAATCCTCACAATTCAATATTATTCACAAATTATACAGAAAACTGTGAAAAGAGTGAAATTAACACATAGAAATGGTGTCAATAATTGATTTTATTATGGCTGTCCAACATGTAAATATGTATAGAATATTTTTATAATACAATAGGACAAAAAATTTATCCTTTGGAGGAAATTTTAATGCATACATGTGGCAAGCTTAGATTGGACCTCAAAACCCCCCTAGGTGGACCAATGAGCTCCCAAACCACCTCAAACGGTCACGAATTCCTATGTGAACATGGATAGAGAATTATAGGACATAAATGATGGTATTATTGGTGTGGTATATTGCATGGTTGAGTGGGACTGGATCTAAGAAATAATAAATGGTCCATTAGAGCCAAAAACACCCCAAATACATGCATGGAAACCTCTAGTCAACCAGTTTCCCTGTTTTAAGGAAAGGGGAGTGCACCAAGGACTGAGAAATCATCAGTAAGGGTTCATGTGTAACCAGAATGATCAAATGAGGGTGCTTGGGTGCATTTGTGAATCAAAAACATCAAAGGATCCAAACTTGACCAACACAAACTAGTTTTGGACCATATAACATAAGCATGAAACTAATGAAAATGTGTCCTATGTGTATGAACATGGTACTAAGGTGGTATAATTCTATAACACTGACTTCATATTTTGTTGCAGCCCATAATTGAGACCCAGTTTTAGGTAACCAAAATTCATACATATTAACAAGTAGGTGAATACATTACCTCCAAATATGTAGCAAAAAAGGGACCTAGGATTTTGTCTATCAGTATCTAACATATAATATATAACATATATCATCCCTAGGATAAGCATATAACATCCCTAGGGAAAGAATATAACACCCCTATCGTTGATGAGGTTCAGAGACCCAGTTTTAGGTAACCAAAATTCATACATATTAACAGGTAGGTGAATACATTGCCTCCAAGTATGTAGCAAAAAAGGGACCTAGGATTTTGTCTATGAATATCTAACATATAATATATAACATATATCATCCCTGGGATAAGCATATAACATCCCTAGGGAAAGAATATAACACCCCTATGATTGATGAGGTTGAATATCTTCAGATTGGATTCAAATTAGAACTAGTGGAACAACCAAAATATCCTATATGATAAAATCCACATTGCTTATGGCTAGGATAAGATTATGACATATTTATTTTTGGAGAGGTTCAGTATCTTAATTTCCCAACATTGGTGAGTTGTCTACAGTTGCTTCAACCAAGTGTCTTGATTTTCCTAAGGTTGGTTCATCAAACTAAGTTGATGTGCCCACATTTCCTTGAGGCCATCATGATTCTTGCAGCCAAGGAGGAATCAAGATACCATAGTTTTGATGTGTGTTCAATACCCCTAGGTTCAATAGAGGTCTTGGATAAGAATATATTGGATTACCCCCTATACTGGTAGGGATAAAGTGGGGAGGTAGACCAGCATGAGGGTATTGGAAAATTTGGATGTTAATCAGGTCTAGGAAGAATCATGTATTATATGCAATGTGATCCAATGAATTGATCATATTCTTGTGCTCAATCTCGTTTCAATCATTTTCCACCTCCTCTATCATACCTAAATATTTTTTAAGTATATGTTGCACATTTTTTTGTTCCCTTTCTGACCTTGCTAATTGTTTTTATGATGTTTTTATGCCCTTTATTTCACTCTCTAAATCCTTTCCTTCTTTCTTTTTTCTTTTTCAATGATCATTTTTTCCTTCTTCTCCTTTTCCAAATCCTTCTTCCTTTTTTTACTCCCTTCAAATCCTTTTTCTTATGTTTTGCCTCTACCAACAGTGTGATGTAGACATCTGAAGTGAGTAACTACAAACTCCTTCTTAATCAAAGATGATATGTTGTTCATTTCAATATTTGATCTTCCACTCTCTCCACTAACAACTTTGAGAATCGAAACAGCAAAGTCATGGTGAGGTACTTGGTTCATTGGAAGGATCAGTGGGGGTAGTGCTATATCTACATTGAATTCCGGTACTTCAATGTCTATAGCTTGCTCTTCCACACCCTTGACATCCACATAATAATGGACAATTTCATTGCTCAAGGTTGTCGGCATCGAAGGAACGTTAAGGATTTTTTCATTCATGTCAGTGACAATGCTTCTATTAATATTCATCATGGATTCTCCTAGCCACCTAGAGGGTGATGGATGTATTGGGAATGTCAATTCCTCATTGTTTGATCCTAGTGCTTGACCACCTTCAATGACATTCAATTCAGTAATTTCATTATGAATATTCCCAGTAGTTTATGTAACTTCCATGTTCTCTTCAACATGTCCATTTTCATACTAAGTATCACTTACATATTCGTCATCATCGCCCAATGGATGGAAATTACCTAAAGATAGGTTTAACATGTTTTCTATGGAATTTACATCATCTTCTGCATGTAGATCAAAGGATTGCTACAACCAGTATCATGTAGTATAGCATCATAGTCTAATGGCCAAATTCAGGTCTGCCTAAATCCATCCTTGATGTTTGAGGGGGTGAGAGCCCTTTTCAAATATTTTCTCTCAATTTCATCCAATTCAATCCTTTTTAGCTCAATCCCTAGGTTATTTTCCATCCATTCTACTCTCACTACATGATTTGAACCCAAAATCCGACGACAGAATCCGACGTCTTCCGACATTTTGCACGAATGTGTCAGACAGCAATCAATCTACAAAATGCCGACAATAAAATATTTTTGTCGCTGTTGATTATCTGACACTTGAGTGTTGGAATTCTTACTCTTGTAGTGGCAGTTATCCAACACTTCCGTGCCAGATAGGCGTCGGATTTCTGACTCATGTAGTGGCGGTTATTCGACACTTCCTTGTCATATCTTCGACGTCTATGAACCAAACACAAGTCGGATATCCGACGGTCCGTATAGATTTTTTTTATAAGGTTTACATGATTTTAAATTTTATGGTCCCTTACTTTCAGCGGTAACTATGTTCAAGGCGTCAAATATCTGACGCATGGCCATTATAAATATAAATTGTTTTAAACTAGCGATTACTTGCATGTGCTTAGTGTTTCTTTACTTGCATATATTGTAATTTAATGTTTGTTTTTGTTAAATATCATTATTGGTTTGCATCACTTATAGATGGTTGACATCTAAAGAAATCCATAAAGAAGATATAAAGTATTGGAGGAGAGAAATTCCTCGTCTCATGTGTGAAATGCAGAAGCATCTACCATCAGCATTTTTTAATGCACATGAACACTACCTCATACAACAAGTTGAGGATATTGAGTTGTGTGGACCTGTGCACTCAAGGTCCATGTGGATGGTTGAGAGGCACTTGAAATTTATGAAGGGTTTGGTGAGACAACTAGCACATCTGGAGGGTTCTATGATGGAAGGATATACGGTATACCAAAACATGTTGTATTTTAGTGAATATCTTCCTATTTTAGCGTCAAAGCTCAATTTACATCGCATTTGTGATCCGGACTCCAATAACAAATTTGAAGGGGAGCAACTGAAGGGGAAAGGTATATTGAGGAAGTTGAAAGGTAATTATTAGCTAGTGGATTTTTATTATATCCTTCATATTCTAATTGTATTTTCTAGTCATAATTACTTCAATTAAGAGCATATACGTATTTGTTCAGGATATTTACACCTTTCTTTGATTTTAATGGTAATTGTCATTAAACAGTTGGTTGAGAATGGGATGCAATTCATTTATACATCGTAAACAATCTTGACTTGATGAAGGTATGGATTGAACGATGCACACAATCGGGTCATGGAATATCATGGGAAGGTGTGGCTTCATTGGTAAAAGAAGCACAACACAATGGAGATAAAAATCTAACAAAAAGGGAAATCGATTTGGCATATGGTTTAAAAGATAAAATGGCAAGTATATAATTAATCAAATATCCCTCTAAATATTTTATTTTTCAAATTACTTATTGACGTACATGTTCTTTTTTTCCATGTATTGTTGCATAAGGACTGATTAGTTGTGTAATTTTTTCGTGTATTGCTTATTGCAGGTAAAACACCATAAGGCTATGGTCTGCAATGGATATAGATATCGAATCAAAAAACTGGATGAAACAAAGAAAGCATCAGATTCTGGGGTTTTGGCTGTCTTTGAGGTTACCAATGTTTCATCTAGAACTGACATACATCCAAAAGTCTCAAAAAATTGATACTATGGGTATTTGGAAGATATTATACAGTGTGACTTTAAATCCTTTAAGGTAGTTCTATTCGTTGTCAAATGGTACAAGTTGCAATTGAATCAACGTGATCCCAATAGAACTATTATTGAACATGATAATGGATTTACCTTGGTAAACACAAGGTTGTTTGAGCCAATAACAGAGCCCTATGCTCTTCCAAGCCAATGTGAACAAGTATTTTACTCAGAGGTTCCAGGTAAAGCAGGCTGGTCGTTTGTTGTGAGACACAATCCAAGGGGAAGGCCGGTAAAGTATAACCTAGATGATGGTAATGAAGAGGGTTCTATGGAAGAAGAATATGATGACACATAGCATGATCACCTTGAGATAGCTGACAATGATGATCCAACAGAATATGTCCAAGGAATAGTTGAATCAGATGATGCAACAGACAATGTCATTGAAGATTATTTCGACGATGACACGATGAGCGTAACTGATGATGATGTGGCCAATCCTTACAATGTTGACATAGATGATGATACAAATGGTGCATCATCTTCATCATTGTCGTCGTCATCATCATCGTCTTCCTCATGATGATGATACTCATCATCAACATCATCATCCTCATGATGATGATAATCATCATCGAGATCATCATCATCATCATCGTCATAATCATGATCATCGTCATAATCATAATCATTGTCTTCATCAGCATCATAATCATCTTCATAATCATGATCATCGTCATAATCATAATCATTGTCTTCATCAGCATCATAATCATCGTCGTCGTCATCATCATCGTCATTTTCATCATCGACATCATCATTGTCATCATCATAATAATTTTCATCATGGGCATCATTGAGATCATCATCATCATCATAATCATGATCATCGTCATAATCATAATCATTGTCTTCATCAGCATCATAATCATCATCATCATCATCATCATCATCATTGTCATCGTCGACATCATCATTGTCATCATCATTGTCACCATCATCATCATTGTCATCATCTTCATCATCATCATAATCATAGTCATCATCATCATCATCATCATTGTCATCATCGACATCATCATTGTCATCGTCGGCCTCAACATCATAATCATCACCATCATCGTCAACATCATCATCATCAACTTCATCATCATCATCATCATCATCATCACCATCATGGTCACCATCATCATCACTATCATCGTTAGCCTCGACATCATAATCATCACCATCATCATCATCAACTTCATCGCCATCATCGTCATCATCATCATCATCATCACCACCACCATCATCATCTTCATCAAAATATACTTGTATTTATCAAAATATAAATATTACTCGTATTTATCAAAAATATTACTATATAATAACAGCATTGTCATCGTTGTCATCAACATCGTCATCATCATCAACAACATCATCATCATCATCAACAACATTGTCATCATTGTCATCATCGACATGAACATCATGATCATAATCATCATAATAAAAATAAAAAACATATAATATATAATAAAAATAAAAAACATCATAATAAAAATAAAAATAAAATATATATAATATATAATAAAAATAATAAACATATAATATATAATAACAAACCACAAGTGTATTTGGACATTGCCACGACTCATTTTGGACAGTTTAGTTCAATTTGAAGGTTCTTGTGAATTTGGGAGTAGGTCCGCTAGAGCACAGGGTTCAGCATTGGAGCTCACGGTTGATAATTGGAGGTCAGGGTTGAGAATTGGAGCTCACCGTTGATAATTGTAGCTCACACTTGAGAATTGGGGCTGATGGTACAAATTTGGAGCACACGGTTCACTTTTTGGAGTTCCAGTTTTGGATTTGGAGCTCATGGCTCAATGGGTAAGCATCATGACCTCCTTTTTTTGGGCATGCTGTGACAATGGTTTTTGGGCATCCTGTGACAAGGGTTTTTGGGTGACAAGGGTTTTTTGTGTGTGCTGTGATGTTTGCTCCTTTGTGGAACAAGCTTGAATGCAGACAGACCCTTCCTCATTTAGTGGGTTATGAACTCGTTGTTCATAACAGACCTTCTTACCTTACAAATGAGAAACTCGATGTTCGGGTCATGAACTTAGAATAGGGCTTCATGCCTCACCCCCTCTCATATCTATGACTCACTATTATAGTGATCATTCATTTTGTAGCGCATCTATAGCACGTAGGATAAAAGACAACTAAAATGCCCCATTTTCTCGGGCGTATTTTTGATAAAAACACGGTCAGATTTCTGCTGGAGAAAGGTTATTTCACAATTTTACAATTTCTGCAATTGTATGTGATTGTCTCTGAGTAAATCCATGATTTTAAAATGACCCAAATCGCTGGAATTGTTATTTAACCACTTTAAATTTCGATTTAGACCAAAATTGATTTGCCGGATTCCGGCGGGTTGGGGGCGTTTTGGTTAGCATTTATACTGCTTCCATCTATAGATGTAATTATGCAATTTCTCTAGTTTTTCACAAATAGGCTTGATCAAAGAAGTTCTTCGAAGAGACTGATTATCTGGACCTATCGAACGGTTAAAATAGAACTAGGAAATTGGGGACCCTGACTACAACTAGTAAAACCCCTCTTAAGGTAAGGAAGGTCAGGCTATCTTATGGGAATAATAAGGGAATAAATACTTCCACAATGAGGAGGTCTTACTTCACAAGGAGGTATTAATTCACTAGACCAGTTCATCCTCATATTCAGCCGGTAAGGTCAGATACTACAGGGAATAGAAGCCCTTAATATTTTAGAAGGAAAGAGAAATAAGGGGTAGGGGTTGAATTTCATGTTTTCAGCTCAGGCAAGTCATAAGGAAAGAAAGGAAAGTAATAAATAAAGTAATAAGGGGGTGCCAATCACCTGCCCCACCACAGGGTACCCGTTCTGGCGGTGCCAATAAAGAGCAGGTCTTAAGTCAGAGAGCGGTACCATATCTAGGGAACGACCTTGGATCAATCAAAAATATACCATAGGGAACTGATCCTCTCAAAGCTAGGACCTTGAAAAACACACTAGCCTGGGGCCCAAAGTCCTGTTAATATCATCGTCAAACAAAAATTGTCCATGAGGACAGAGTTCAAGAACTCTGTCCACATGAACTATATCTCACAAAAGATATGATTTAGGAATAAGTCCTTAGTTTTCAAGTGTGAACTAATTATTTTCCAACTATGAATTAATTATTTGAGATCATATTAGACTCCTTAAGGATATAGATCCATTGGACTGGCTTATAATGAGTAATGGGTTTTAAATTTAAGTTATGAAAAACAATAATGAATCCAATAGCAATTTATTATAAAAGTAAAAGTATAGTATTTGGTTAGGAGATTTTTATTACTGTATTCATAGTAATAAATTGTTTGTATTAAATCTATCAAAAGAAAGATGTGGATGGTGTCTTTAATAGTTGGGAAGATTATTTACATTTAATTGTAATTTGTTTATAAGACTTATCATTATTCCATCGAGATCTTTCCTTTCAAGGTTGTGTATGTTAGGAATAGTTACAAAATAACATACATTACTGGGTTTCCTTTCAAAGTGCTGCAAAACTGCGTTTCCAGAATTTTTGTAGCATTTTCCCTGATTTACAGTGCATGCCCTACAAAAGTTTCACCTTCAGAACTTTTGTAGAATTTTTGTTGTTTTTACACTATTGGCATGCAACAATTATGAAAATTGCATTTTTTGTGCAAAAAATTGTCTGGACGCTTTCAAACCTTTTCCAAGGCTCTAATACTAAAATTTAAGCATGCTATGGTCTAATTTCATCAAATTTATCTCTTGCCTCAGCAAGAAGTTTTAGATTACATGCACTAACCTCATCTTTCAACATTTGCAACTCTTTCTTCATATTTTTTCAGCTGCACCTATGTGCCATCTTTCCTAGACTTCTGTACAAATCAAAAGGGATGTCTAAAAATGTTTTTCCAATGAAATGTAACAACAATTTGAAGTGAAATTGATACTGTGTCAAATATTCATTCACATGTAAAAGAACTCCTTATGGCAAATAAAAGTTTCTCATATTTCTCTGACAGCCAAGCTTTGGGTATCCCATGAGTTAAATTTGATCCCTTGTGTTCTTCTTTAGAAAATCATCATAATTTATCAACTGAAACTTAGCGGAAGTAGCAGAAGTATGACCCTCTAATGAGATCCATAATTTACTTAGAAAAATACTAATTGCATAATACATATCTATTAAAAAAAACTTTACATGAATAATAAGTTTAACTCTAATTATGAAATGTGTTAGTCAAGAAACTACTAGAGCTCGTAGCAATAACAATTACAGACATGTAACAACAATAAAATAAACAATTTCAAGACTCTTGGTGAGTAACAACAACAGTTTCAACAAGTAACAACAACAATATCAACAAGTAACAACACTAGTTTTAGCAAGTAATAACAACATTTTCAATGAGTAGCAACAACAACATAAATTAGTTTAAAACTGCTAGTGAGTAATAGTAGCAGCAATGATTAGTTCGAAACTAATCATTGCATTAGTTCGAAACTAATGCTTAATAAAAATATCCTAATACTATTATGGCAATTTATATAATATAAAATAACATATAGTAAAAATAAAATACATATAATATAAAATACTAATAAAATACATATAATATATAATAATATATAATAAAAAATGATAAAGTGTATTTGGACATTGTCGCGACTCATTTCATTTTGGACAGTTAAGTTCAATTTGGAGGTTTTTGTGAATTGGGAGTAGGTCTGGTAGACATGGCAGACAACTCTGTTGACCCATGGTAGCAAGAGCTCAAAATCTTCTCCTCACCAGAAATTACCGGTATATCGTCCTCAGACACAGTGCAGAACACGCTGGAAAATTAGACAGCTGGAACCGAGAGTAGGGTTCTGGTTTCTTCGCCAGATGAAGAGCTGCTAGGTGTGTCCACGGCACGTCCATTAAACCTGGCCTTAGGAGGAGGCCCATACTCATTATTCCACTCCATCCAACCTCTGATTTTGACTAAATAAACTATTTCAATAATTTTACCTACATCATCTTTGATGGGGCTTCATCCAATCAAATTGGAGGTATAGGTGTTCATCTTTTGATCACCCAGGACCACTATTTTTGCTTCAAATTGGGTGTTGGTCTGAGTACAAACACCATATTTGAACTACTCGCTTTATGGACTCTCCTTTATTGTGCTAAATCCATGGTCCTTCCCACTCTGCACATTCATGGTGACTCCATAGCCATCATTAATTGGTTCAATAGAAGATCATAACTAACTTTACTTGCACTTGATGGTTGGTGTCAATGTATCCATGATATGGAACCTTACTTCATCCAGCTAAAAGAAATTCACATATTCAGAGAACACAATACTAAGGCTGATAGCTTATCCAAAAAAGCATTAACCTTGGCCTCAGGCCATTTTCAGTTTATTGAATTCACTGATGGTGAATGTACTGGTCAGGGCACTTTCCAGCTTTTCTAGTCCTTAGCACTTGAGTCTTTTATGTATTGTTGCTATTGACATCCTTTGGATGATTGAGGTGGATGATCCCCTCATATTACTGATCTCTCTTATTTATTACTTCTTTGGATTAGCTACTTCAGTATTAAACTTGAATTCTCAATCTGTTGAAGGTTAGTGATGTAGATGTAGTCAAGATTCCTAGATTAGAGGTGTTACCTTTGAATGTTTGTCCAGTATTCCTGTGAAGTTGATCAATTGTATTCCTTAGGGATGCCTTAGGGTTGAGAATTAGTATGGGAAAACAAGTTAGCGTTGCCTCAGGGTTGAAAATTAATATGGGAAAACAAGCATCATCAAGACAAGCTAAAAGGAATAAATCAACAAATATTACGGACTGATATAAATGTATTTAACGTGCCAAGTAGCCAAATCTGGAAATGTCCGCTCTTCACCACCACTGGGAAATACTCCTCTGAAGTGTTGGATTATGCACTTCAAAGTAGCACAGAGGTTAAAAAATCCACTCTAAAACTAAAATCATCTATAACATCACAAAATCATTCATGGGAAAACTAAAAACCACTTAAAGGAGATATGTTCTTTAAAGGAGATAGTCAATTAAAGGAGAACCTCTAGGTTTTGTATAGACATATATTGGCATAAATTGTAGTGTTATATGTGATGCATATGCATAACATATCGTCTCAAGCTTGACAACATTGAAAGGCTAAAGTGCAATGGCCACAAGCATACATTTGAAGCTTATGAAGCCTACCCAATTCATGTTAGCAAAAGGCAATGCAAGCAATAAGTTAGAATGGAGACTTGTATGTAACCAAAAGAGGGGCATACATTAGAATTTTTAGGGCTACCAAATGCCCACACGTATTAACCAAACTCATTCTTGACAAGCTTTTTCTTTAACAAGTTATTGGCTTACAAGTCTTTCCAAGTTTTTTTCTTATAAGTCTTTCCACGTTTTTTTGCTGGTATTTTGCTATGCTTATGCCAAAAAAAAATTTGGCGACGGTGCTGGTAGAACCAAACAGGTATTTGTCAGACCTGTCTTCCTCCAGCGAAGGGAGTTTGGGAAGGCTAGAGGAAAGTGAGACATCTAGTAGGTCTACACGGGCTAGGTCGACTAGATGTCAGAAGATCAAAAGAAAATTCGACAAATGCATGAATTTTTTTCTCCAAGGAGGGAGGTCATGTTCCTATGATGATGAGACATTGGGAGACATCGACGTGCCCTTAAGGTACCAACACCTAGTGAAACAATGGATTCCTAGTGATTCCTAAAGTAAACACTGATTTTTGTGTGAATGAGAGGATATATAGAATTGCACCATCCTCATTGCATGGATTGGGCTTGTTTTGCATGGACGGCATAAAGGTTGGATACGGTAGATGTATAGAATTGATGGAGTATGTTGGACCCTGTTACAACTACAGTGATTGGATGCACCTAGTCCAATATACATGAAGTATGTGTAGATATGGGTTGTCAGTGAATTATATACAACTGAAAGACAAAGCTCAAAATAAAGGAGCAATGATGTACATGGACAGAAGGCCAAAAACAACCGGTAATATTGCGGGGTTTATAAACAGTACACAACTAGGGCCTACATTAAAGCAACCCAACTGCATATTCGAGTCACGTGAAGGAAACCGTATCTTTGTATGTGCAATTAAATCAATAGCTGCTAGCGAAGAAATGCTTATTGATTACAATTTGAACCGTGTAGATACAAACAATGTTAGTATGGTTGTGGTACAACAAACCATTTATAAGTCCTTTTATTAATTATTTTAACATCTATAGGAATTTTTGTTAGCATATAATTGAAATTATGTACTTAATTTCATGTTTCCTTATGTAACATTTAGTATGTTTTTTATGCAGGGTTCTCTCAGGGGCATCTCCATCTCCGTAGATGTTTGTCGACCCGAGTCAAGGCAGCAGGTATACATCGATATTTCCAATGTAATATTAAATTTTAGGATGGACATACAGATACGTTGTTATGTATTTTCATTAGTATATTAGGTTCATTTATATAATATTATCGATTTTACATGCAGAGTGTTGATCAGGGAAGCCAACCGACTATTGATCAGCCGACTACAGCATTAGGGCAACAACCAAACATGAATGTAATTCTCCATTTCAAATACTTTAAAATCATAAACATGTCTATCGTGACGCATTATGTTTATTTTGTTATGTATTCTTTCATTTTTATGGTTGCGTTCATGATGGTAATGTTGTCTACATTTTTTGTAGATTGACCGAGGAAACTCCCCAACTGTTGATCAGACGACTGGAGACTTGAGGCAACCATTTAACCTAAATGTAATTCCACATTCTAAATACTTCAAAAATGTACACATATAAAACATGTAGCATAGTGCTTATTTTTGTTTTTGTTCTATATTTGTTAGCTTATACATATTGCGTTCATTGTGATAATGTTCTCTACTTTTTTTGCAAGTGGCTGATCAAGGTAAATCCCCATCTGTTGATCAAACCACGCCCTCGGCTAGGCGTCAGGTACTCCTAGATGTAATCCCTACTATAATTATTTGCGCAAACTATATTTTCAAAGACTAAGCAATTTTTTATATATTTCAATTGCAGACAGGGGATTCCGTTTATGAAACGGCGTCTCAAAAATCTTTACAAAATGAGTTCTCTCGATTGATGAGAGATAGTGAAATTAGAGAGTGTGCAGACCCGTTGAGGGTGCTACAAAGGACAAGGGAAAAAAAATGAGGAACTGGTTCGTCTGACATTGGAAATTCCACTAACAGAAGGGCTTGAACAAAGGCTTCAATTGTTGTTACAGCAACGTAAACAATAGGACGTAAGTTATCGAATAAAAATGAAAATTCATTTATAAAAACTTTATAATATTTGATTTTATATGCTATTGAACTTATAATACAATGGGTTTGATTTACAGTGTGCTATGGAGATTATCAGTGGTGGTCAAGGCAATGTTGGTCCCAGTGACCAAACCACTCCATGTACACCACATACTGCTCCCATATTGTCCACCGAAAAATCAGCAACACGCTCTGCGATACTGCCGAGGGCAGCAGAGGGTGAAGCCGATGGTGCCCCACCCACAACAGATGTTGTGGAAGAAGGGGTGGATGCAGGGCTAGATAGAGATGCGGAAGCATTTCCTGGATCTTCTCGTGTGAGCACTGGTTCAATAAAGTGTACATTTTTGGTGAATGAAGAATTGGTTCCAATAAAGATAGAGAGGATTCCAGGTCATTATAGATTGTTCAATTTATTTTTTATAATTTGTGTCTAATATACCGATAATATTTTCTGATGTTCACTAATGATGGCAATAATGCTTTGTAGGAAATGATATATTTTATAAACATCTATGTGATTTGGCCTTGGAGATCTTTGGGCCCACCATCCACAAAATGTGGAATAAGCAGCCAAAAGCTTTAAAGGATGATCTGACTAATCACTTGGTTAGTCTATTCGAAAAAGATACCTTTGATACATCAAAGGTACTACAGAAGGCTAGAAAACATCTAAAGATTGTCCGAGACCAATATAGGGTTCACCTAGAAAAGAACCCTAGGTATGAGTGCCCTCCAATGATTCCATCTATGGAGTGGAAAGCCCTATTGGAAGATGGAAAAGAGAAGGGCCTAAGAAAATCAGGAAAGATAACACCATGTGGAACAGGGAGGTATGCAATTCATTCCAAAATGTAGTGGTAAGCCTTATTATTACTAGTTTTTATATCAATTTTGGTACATAGACTAATTTATTTAAAAACTTAATTAGGCTCTCGGACACATATAAGGCCACAAAGGCAAGAATTGAAAAAATTGGCCAACACAAGCTTGCGCCTAGTGGTTACTCCAACTTGGCGGCCTGATATGTAAGTATCAGAAAACCTGAATCCAATATCATACAGATTATTATTTTTCTTTTGTTCTGACAAAAGGCTTTAAAATTAATGACATCATGCAAATATGAAGGCCAACCGGTTCAAAGAATTGCCCAGTGCGGATTACATGAAGCTTGGCTTCGAACATGGCTTTGACGCCGTTGTTGAACGCTGGAGAAGCTTGTCTGTGAATACTGCATGATCTTCTGCTAATCCATCTAGTGCCCAGGTATGTGAAAACTGTATAGTTTAATGATAATTTATTAATGCTCATGCAATTTGTTCCTTATAAATAAACTAACGTAAATTATTTATTCCTTTTTGTGAAGGAAAGTAACGATCCCGTTCATGTCGAGGATGAAGTACATGGCCAACCAAATGAAGATCATGCTTCTCATCCTGGTAATGAATTTATTAATGTGCTACTTTTTTTTATAGACCATTGCAGATGATGAACATTAATTCTAATTCTACACACTGCAGATCAGAACACAGAACAGGTTGGGCCAATACGAGATAATGTTGAACATGTTGATGTGCACATGGCAGGTAAAAACACACATTCATAATTTTTTTTTAATGAATTACTCGTATTTATCAAAATATAAATATATTAATGAAAGATTTTGAAATTATTGCAGAAATTCATCGCCCCTCGCCTGAAGTTCAACCTTCTGAGCAGACTAGTAGGGATACCGATGATCAAACTCCTGAAGATGTGACTCTAACTAAATATTTAAAGAGAAGAAAAGTAAAAAGGAAGTGACTAAACAAATTTTCAGTAATTCTTATTTATAAAAAAAAAAATTAATGTTTTTTCCTATGTTTTATGAATGAATGCTTTACTAAATTGTTTACTGATATATTTTTTTTTGTCATTGACTAAATTAATGTTTTAATGAATGAGTTTATGAGTGGTTTTTTCAGCTGTTGAATGATTGAATGGTTTAATGAATGTTATAAAGAATGATTTAATGAAATCATTTTTCAACTATTGAGTGAAATAATTTGCATTGTAGATGCATTGTTATTTGCATTGTGAAATAGTGAAATAAATTGTTATTTGCAAGTATAGGCATTGGGTTTGGGGAGTTGAGAGTGATGTGAGGGGGGAGGGAGGGGCCATAAGATCTTCCACCTTCATGTGGTTGGTCCTGTTTAGTACAGAATATTAAATTATTCTTGAAACAAAGAGGAGCTCAATGAATGGTAAGGAAGAATACATTAAAAAACATCTATTTCTATATTTTTACTGTGTAATTTTCACTATTGCTATTTAACTCCTCCATTGGAACTTGTTGCAGATAGTGTTGAGAAACATTTCCATAGTTAAGAGGCAAGAAATGGAGTTTTCATTAGATCAATGGCCTTATATACATATTATTTTTGGTTATCCATGTTTTATCAAGTGATATATTCTTACTAATTATAATTTTTTGCTTACATAATTTATGTTAGATCATTATATTTTAAATTCCTTGATTAGATTAAGCAATTGAGTGTCATTTAATGTTGCTTGAAGATTTTAAAGAACTCAGTTACTTGAATTGAATTAGTAAATGATAGATGTTATATAACATGTTTATATAAATGGTTGGGCATGATAGCTTCGGAGATAGATTGTTTGAATACTTGGTCAATTGTAGTAGGATGCATTTATTTTCACAACACACTCATGTCTTGATTTTATGTTTTCAAGATGCTTTTGAACAAATAATGGCTTGTTTCTACATCATAAGTCCACATTCAATGTTTTCAAGATGATTTTGAACAAAGAATGGCTTGTCTCTACATCATAAGTCCACATTCAATGTTTTCAAGATGATTTTGAACAAAGAATGGCTTGTCTCTACATCATAAGTCCACATTCAACAGCCTTTGCAGCAAAAGTTTTTATATGCCGAAAAACTAACATTCATTCTTTACTTGTTTATGGATTTTGCAAACATGTAGATGCAAGATGTGGACAATGGTACACTGTTAAAGTGGACTCTTCAAAGGTTACCTTGGAAAATAGGGCAGATCTTCTTCAACGAGCTGAAGTTCGTGTGTGTGCTTTTGGTATAGAGACAACCAAGCTTCCTTTTAAGTTCCCTAATGCCAAATATGACATGATAATGATGATTTCACACATGGTGGATGGGCAAGGCTATCTTATTAAAAATTGAGAGGTAAAAACACTTGGCATTGTTTTATGCCCATTGGTTAGACTATCCTTTGTTTTGGGATTTCTTTCAGCTATGTTTTGGGATTTTTATTGTTTACAAATTGATGTTGCATTGATTGTTATGAACATCGTTGCTCTTCTTTAGTTTTCCAATTCCTTTACGTTTGTTTCTTGAGTGTGTAGGAGTGGGGCATTGAAGACTTGGAGTACACTCCAAAACCAGAATTTGAAGGAAATTTCAAAGTAGCAAATGTGCCAAATGAGGTATATCTGCCATTTACTGTTTACCCTAAGATCATAATTCTAAAAACAAGTATTGATCCCCTGGAAGTTTGCTATGTTTTCCAGATAGAGCTTCTTAGGAGGTGGTTCAATCACATGCAAGAATTTAATCCTGGTATTTATGTCACATATAATGGATATTTCTTTAATTGACCTTTCATCGAACAACAGGCTAAGCACCATGGAATGAAAATGAGTGATGTATGCTAATTTTTTTATCTAATATACTGGCATATTATGCTTGCTGACTGTTGCTGGATTTTCACTCAATTCTATGTTTAATTGGAAAAGGAGTTTATTATTTAGTGTATTACAATGAATGTATTCATCCACAGAGTGGACATCTCAGGGCCCCAATGTATACTGTGTTCTTGAATCCTTTAGAATTTTTTCTCTACCTCTTAAAATTCCTGCATTGTTTTGCAACCAAGGATAGGTTTTTGACCATGATTATAAATTTTGACCCCTCTATTATCTAGCCACTTCATTTAGAAAGAACAATCTGTGCTTGCCTTGGTTGTTTCAAATTTGCAAGAGTGAAGTTAAATATCTATTGTACATTATTAATAATGATTTAAGGTAACATACTCTATTGTGTCTTTGTCTTTTTGCTATATGAAGTGGTTATGTATTTGTAGGATTCAATCTTATTCTATATCCCTTCCTTTAGCAAAGCTAGACTATTCTAAAAGTGTTGAATGCCTCTTGGTCAGCAAGTTTATTTCTATTTTTTTTTATCTTAGCTGTTTCCTTTGGTCCCCTCTATTTAGAGACTCTATAGGTTCAATGTCCTCCATCATCACTTATATTTAAGATTATGGATGTAAAGCACTCTTTGCATGAGAGCTCTTTCTTATAAAGGGGGAAACTTATGCAGATACTTATACACTTAGCACAATGCATATGAAGGATAAAAACAATTCTTTTGACCCATTTCATCTTAATCATGTTATAAAATACCACCCTTTATAACTTTAGTCAACTCAAAATGGAGGTCAGGGACACAGACAATGTATGGGGACTGCTTCATTCCACTTTCCAACTAATAGTCTCACCCAAAGAAGCACTGCATTATGTTCAACTAGGAAAACTTGATTGCAAGCAACCTTTCTCTGACTCTCTTGAAAGCCAAGTCACATAGGCCATTTCTAAGTGGGTAATTTGGGCTTCTCTTGGATTAACCTAGTCCTTCTTCTGCTTCTAAGAGCTCTAGCAAAATATTCTGTGTATGGCCCTTGGTTTATATACAATGTTCACATAAAGACTTACTTGCTATGAACAAAGAGAATTTCTTACTATCCAACCTCATGGGGCAAATTGTAGAATCCAACCAACCAATCTCATGGGGAAAGTTCATTAGGGGACTATCAGCAATGTAAACAGCTATGATAGACAAGGAAACTGGGCACTAACAGCACCTAAACATGTGGGCCTAGGATTATGTGACCTTTGTACATGAAACCATGTGGCCGTAAGTGAAATATTTGGAAATTTTTTTTAAATCCATCAACCAGCATCACTTTTTCGACGTTCTTCCGACACTCCGATCAGCCCATCCGACGGTCGTGCCATGACTCCGACGCTTCCTCCCATTGGAAGACCGATGATTTAAGTGTTGAACTACGTCAGAAGGCTGACTCTTCTAGTGTCAGAGTGCATCAAATTATTGACACTGTCTAAATTAAAAACTAACGACACCGCCATTTCTCAGACACTTTTGTCCATCGGACGGCTGATGCTTCAAGGGTCGGAGGACGTCGGAGTTCCGACAGTTTATGAAATTTTGGTTCACACTTCGGAAGGAATAACAGTTGAATATGCAACACAATGGTCTGTCAGATCTTTGACCCTTATTAGTCGACGGTTGAAGATCAGACGTTATGCCACCAATGCCAAAAAAAAAGTGTATGTGTCGAAAATGAGACAGAGAAGTGTCAGATTTCAGACATGCGAGGTGTCGGATTTTGGGTTGAAATTCTGTAGTGTCTCTTGGACCTGAATTAAACCTTGAAAGGCCCAAACACTCTCACATCAAGAGGTAGCAACTTGTGAGTGGTATATGCAGGAAAATTCAACAAGCCAATGCCTATATTGTTTATGTCCTCAATGGTTTGTATAGTTAAGTGGTCTCCATGGCCATTGAAAATCAACAGATTTCTATTTTGAGGTGAGACACCACCAAGTACAAATGCAACAAAGTGAGAAATCCAATTCAAAAATAATTCTTTGATCATCCATGCATGAGGATGTATAGCGATGCATGCCTTGGTTCACAATTTTGAATGTCATTTTTTAACTAATTGTTTCCCTTGAACAAATAGATCCCAAGGATTGATGCACCTATTACGTTTACGTAGCACATAATTCTTATCTACTCCCTTCTCTTAGGAAAACATTTAGGCATATTCATGCTCCCTCTCTTGGAAATCACCCACATGTCGCAATTCCTTCCTGTCTATAACCTAGTTTCATCACGGTTCTAGATTTTTCTGGACTCTATGAATTTTTTTCATATACGTTGTATAGAGTGTCATAGAACCTTGAAACAAATCCTGGGAGAATATTTAAATCTTTGTCTCTGTCAATCCCCTCTGTTGTTCATAAGACAAGATCTGGAGGCCTTATTTTAAAGCCTGCCCACCATGATTTCCTAGAGAATCCATCTTTGAATGTATTTGGCCTCCCTTGATAGATTTTAGCAATGGTGGATTTCAGTTGAATCAACTCTATACCATAGCCCAATCAAGCCATCTCCTTACACCAAACAAACACCTCCTTGTCATCTTGTTCATTCAACACTATAAGTGGCCCTTTCCACTTTATATGAGTGAGGCCATTTATCTAGTAATGCATAGATGTGGGTGTAATCCCACTTTTTTTGGAAGCTTCTATAACATAACAACCATTGAATTCTATATCATCTACTATATCAGACATATTCACTTCTATTCATCCTCTAATGGTACTAACCTTCTTGGTTTGAGTTGGTCCTTAAACTGTGGTTGATGTTGGAACAACACCAGTAGCCTCTGCCTCATTTTCCTCTTCAACATCCCTAGGATCATTGTTGTTAGCAAAAATCTATCATATTTCCTCATCTAACTCGGTGCAATGTAGTTGGGCACCTGTGAAACGTCACTTCCTTTCCCTCATTGAATAAGCATTGGACTTCGGTCTTTGCATGTTTGCAAACACCTATAGAACAAGAAAATAACCTATTCATCCATAGATATGTTGTATACTACCCTGTTGTTCTATATAAATTGAATTGAACAATTTTGTATTGAAATGCATAGAAGAGACAACAAACAAAGAATCTTGTAGGAGTGTGTTTTAGTGATTCTTGTTTGTGTTGTTTAATATGGACTCGATTTTCTAGTCCTAATATTCTAGGAGAGTGTTTCCCACTAAGGACTCAATTTTCTTTTGGGTAGGATATTTTCAATGGAAACCTATATGTTTGATATTGAAGGTCATATTATAGTGAATTAATCCTTCATGTTTGATTCTAAGGGAATCCTATAGTGAATGGTAGCATGTGTGTTTGATTTGGAAGGGAATCATGCATGTTTGATTTGGAAGGGAGGCCTAGAGTCAATGGCATCCTATATTATTGGGTTATCTCCACAGATATGAGTTTAAGTAGCATGTAATATATGTTAGGTGTTTATATAAACATCATGTTTTGTTAATGGTCAGCCATATTGCATAATAAATAAACACTTTACTTCATTCAAAGTCATCTCCTTGTGTTTAAAAGAGGCATAACAATCCAACATAAAACATTCATGGAACATATTCTTATTAGCAACATGTAGCATAGAGTTATAGAACAGTTACAAACAATCATGGGAAAGATAGAATAGAACATACCAACAGATTGTTGATAGTATTGATAAGTTTAATGAACTTCTGGAATGCAAAAAGGGTAGAATATAAAATGGTTGATGCTTCTTTATAGTTTTATCCTAGTTCCTTTTATTGATGAATTGAGCTAGCATGGATCACAAACTTTTAAATTTGAATGAGTGCTTAGGATTTAAGTTGGGGTGATCTGATAGATGGAAAACAGCTTGTGTTGATCCCTATGCTTATGAACTTGTTTATGGTTGATTTTATTTACTTAATTGGTTTGGTGACATCTATTGCATTTGGAATGATGAAATGGGTGTGATCTGATGGCATGAAAAGATCCAATGATGATTTGTGTTGATACATATGGTCTTAAGAATGTTAATGGATTGTTTATGGTTGAATTGATTAATTAAATTGGTTTGGTGTCATTTATTGCAGTTGGAGGGTTGAGTGGTTGAAAATGCATGCATGTGAAGCTGACCAAACCCCCTTCTCTAGTGTGCGGGTATGTATGGGGGATTGTTTATGTGGGATCATTGATGTATGGGTATCCTCTAGTGGATATTTGTTGGGTTTGAAGTGATAGACAATATGTACTTGTGAACTGGGAAATGTTGGCAATATTAAGGTTCAGTTAGATATTTATGTCAGATAATGTTTGGATGTGGCAGGGACAAGATAGGTTGTAAATATGGATTTTTATTTATGTACGGTTGGTATTAATAGGATTTTTTGTGGACAAATATGGGACTAGTCAGCATAATGACTATTTTTGTATCTATTTGGGACTTTGTGTGTGTGTGTGTGTGTGATATAACTTGCACTTTAATTTAGGAATATTTGTTCATTTTATGGGTGCTTATGGGACAGGTTCTATGAGCACATATGGTCCTCATATGACTATAGAAGCATCTCCTCTAGTATCCATCCAAACCATCGTTACACTATAACACTATGAATTATACATGTGAGTTGGTCCCATCACCCTACCCGAACAAATATTTAGGTCGAATTTCTTACAATGTAAACACATAAACAATTATTTTTATGTCATTATAGGATGCTTAAAATATACTCAACCAAGATAATGGATGTGAGTTATCTATACATTTATGTTGACTTGTCTTTTTTAAGACTGCCAAATTGAGATGTAAATAACTATTAAATTGGTATTAGTTAGCATTTTCAAATATTACCAAGATCCAAAAGCTACCATGATGGTATATTGATAAGTTTGTTTCTTATTGCACCAATGCTTCTGATCCAAATATTTCCACCTAAAAGGAAATATGATGATAACATGTTCAAGAATAAAATAAAATAAATGAATAAAGAGCGTAGAAAGATTCTATTAGTCCTAACGGCATCAATTTTTATTCAAGTCTCAGTCTACCATGTGTGATGTTCTCTCACTATGAACATTTAGTAATGCCACACTAGAAGGATAAATCAATGTTCTTATTTTCTCATTCCCCTTCAATCCACGTCCTTTTGCTACAACGAGACCATGGCCTCTACCGCGACTAGCCCTCTTTTTGCTTGAATTTTCATGATTTCCAGTTTGAATATCCATATCTTGCATGGAAGGCTTATTTCCATCTGCAAATTCCTAACCAACATATATTTCAATATTAATATTGATTCTTACATATGCATCAAGTTCAATTGGAAAGAAATCACATTACTAAACATGGCAAAGCAATGCTACAACAACTACATGAAATAACAAATAAAAAGGATGATAACATTTCAAAAGCACAAAAACTAGTGGAAGTTAGCATGGTGGGGAGACTTGTATGGAGAATGACATCATAAGTTAAATTGCATTGTCTTCAATACTGTACCTATACATGCTCATTATAATTACATTTTGTGTCATAGGTTTATGAAAATAGTTAATTAAAGCAATCTAGAAAAAAATTGTTCGCTTTTGTGGAATTGGTTGAATAAAAAAATCTCCACCAATCTAATAAAAACAAAATAATGTATAAATACTAGGATGTTATTGAACACCATGAAAAAATCAATAGAATATAGTTATGATAAAGACAATACTAGTGAATCACAACACTAACATATTGTTCCAGAACATAATGCACACTGTTCCCCAACAACACCATTGAATAGAGTTGGATATTATCACATATTTTGGAAGGTCAAAAGTATGTTATCTTAATTACATCTCGTTGTGGACACTACAATGGTTTACATTTTCCCACTTGACCTTGTTACTTTTTTACAGCAGAGGGGATGTTACTTTTTTACTTGACAATGTTAATTATTATTAATAGAATTTGGAAGTTATAATATGTCTTGTTAAGCACTACTACACCAGTATAGAAAGAGTTGTGTATCTCTATGGGTAACAAATCCCTCAAAATTTGGGAGTTCTCAAATGCATTACCCAAATGGTAAAATGAAGATAAGGATAATAGCAATACCTCTATTTTAAAAACATATTTATTGGGAGGCAACAAGAGGAAGAGAAATTGAAATCCCAAATAATTACAAGATATTCTATGCGTATAGAGTTGGAAAAATGTACATCATCATAAGAGTTTTCCAGCTATATTGCATTGGTGTAGGGGTCGCCTTGTCTTCCATCCGAGCTTCCAATTTTGGAAGTTTTACAGGAAAAGATGGGTTTGGTTAATTTGAATTTGAAGAAATATGCATAATAATTTCCTCAGACATCGCCAAATGAAATTGTGTTGGTGGCCTCGATTTTCCTTCTACAATGCCACTCCTCTAAGGAAAATAGAGGACCCAAATACAAATTTTACTTCACCTTAGCAATTGTAGTTACTAGAATCCATTGTACTACAAGAAACCCAAATTTTCAATGGTTGTATGCATCCTTACTATGTTGATTCCTTTTACATTATTCACATACAAAAAATCCTATTTCCAATCATGGAAGGGAATCAACAAAATGAAAAAAAATGATTGGAAGGAATTCAACAAAAAGACAGAAGGAAATTGGCAAAAAGACAGAAATTGTCCAACTTTCCTCCTTAGGTTGTGGGAATTTTCCATGCATGAGTGTTAGGAATATATTTACTATTGTTTTTGTCAATTTAATTAATCTTCATTTCAATGCTATGGGACCAATTACATTTGGAAAAAGTTTCTCTAGAATTTTTTTAAAAAAACTAAAACTAAAACTTTAGTTAGCACTTTAGACATTTTGAAATATTAAATATACTTGCTCCAAACTATTGAAAAAAATAGTATCTTCCTACAACAAGGACTAATAGTATAATTTAAAATTTAAAATGAAAAGAAAAGAAAAAACTCCCACCAATAAACCATTTTCAAAACTATACAAAAACCTTCACAATATTTAAAAATAGAAAGGATCTAATACTAAGTCAAAGAATGTCAAGATTCAAGACCAAATCATATAATCATATGTAGATTCTGTGGAAATTGAGCCCAAGTGATAGAACAATTACACTCACAAAATTTCTAATCAAACATGCAAAATTACCAACAAAGGAGACTGAAATTGGAGCATAACACTAATCTGTATTGAATAAGTGTACAATAGCCAACCTTATGAAGTCATAGGCTGCTGCAATATATAATTACATGAGGGATTCGAATGCGTAATGATACCATTCGAAATATTCAAAAAGTAGGCTTACTAAATCTAGTCAAATCCCCCATAGGTGCATAAAGCAGTTTCCAAATCCACTTAGAGGCTCACGAATTGGAAAATTCAAGTAGGCAAGCTAATAAGGGATGGAAAGAAAACTCATACATGATTTTATTAGGAGAAAAGGATGGAGGGTGATGTGGGAAAAAAAATCAACTACACCTAGTCTTGCTTTCCCTTTTGCCTTATTTCTAAATAAATTAGGCAACTTTGCAGAAAAAGAAGATATACGCTTTGGAAGATTTGGAATAAAGTAGACATGCTAAATATGGTTTCCAGGAGGTTTCCCAAGTTCTCCATGGCTCAATTTTAGCAATTTTGACTTCTATGACATGTGGAAGACAACTTGCATAGAGTGGAATATAGGAAACTAGGAAAATAAGACAAAAATGAATTAATTAATTTCTAAGGTAGGTAACTATGGGTTGATTATTCTAAAACCCCCCCTTAATCCTGACTTTATGAGTAAATATCAGAAAAAGATAGGGCCTAGCAACAAGGCTTAGTCACCCTTTACATACTGCATGTCCATTTAACCAAGGAAAGAGGCAAAAACCCAGTGGGAAAATCCTCCCTTAAACATGGACAGTAAAACAAAATTTGAAAATATTGTCATCAATCATGCTTCACAGCATGATCATCAATCCCTAGTAGTGATTTGAGATTGTTGAATGTCTTCTCACAAAAAACTTTGGTGAAGATGTTTGCTACTTGTTCTGATGATGCACAGAAGAGTAGGTGAATGGTGCCATCATGCACAAGTTGTTTGATGTCGTGCATATGGATCTCAATGTGTTTGGTTCTCTATCTCTAAACTGGATCATTGCAGATTTGAATGGTGCTCTGATTATCCCAATAGATAATAGTTGAAAACTCTAATTCGAAGCCACACTCATCAAGTATTCCCTGCAACCATAAAAATTGAGTTGTTGCATTTACATCTCCTCTATACTCTGCTTCTGTAGATGAGAGTGCTATGGCACTTTGCTTCTTGCTTGACCAGTTGATCGATCCTTCTATAAGCATGAACACATACCCCGATGTTGAATTTCGATCTGTGTTTCCACCTGCCCAATCATTGTCAGTAAACCCAATCAAATCAAGATCAAATTTAGCTTTGTATAAAATCCCATGAGTTCTTGTTCCTTGAACAAAGTTAAGGATCCCTTTGGTTGCTCTCCAATGGATCTCATGAGGTTGATCCATGCATCTTGAAGCCACACTAACTGCATAAGATATATCAGGTCGAGTGTGTGTAAGGTAAAGCAAACACCCAATCAACTGCCTATACAGTGTATTATTTACCATAGGAGAAGAACCTGCTTCCTCAAGATTAACTCCTGAAAAGAAGGGAGTCTTGTTTGGCTTGCAATCTTTCATGTTGAACTTGTTCAGAAAATCTAAGGCATACTTGGACCGATTTAATTTGATTCCATGTTGGGATTGAGCAATTTCAAGACCAAAGAATTGGCTCAACAATCCCAAATCAGTCATAGAAAAGGCATGGTTCATTGCATCCTTCAAGGAGGCAATCTCTTTCTTTGAACTTCCTATAATTAGAAGGTCATCCACATACAAGAAAATAATCATCAAAGAACCATGAATCAGCTTCAAATAAACATTAGGATCAGACTTGCATCGAACAAAACTCAATGATAGCAGAAAGCCATCAATCTTGGCATACCAAGCCCTGGGGCTTGCTTGAGCCCATACAATGATTTCTTTAACCTACACACAAAATATGGATTAGAAACAAACCCTTGAGATTGCTGCATGTAAATCTCTTCAGTAAGATCTCCATTTAGGAAAGCACACTTCACATCCATGTGATGTACCTCCCACTGCTTCGAAGCTGCAATGGCTAAGGCTAGCCTTGTGGAGTCCATCTTTGCCACTAATGCAAAGGTTTAATTGTAGTCAATACCATGTACCTGTGAGTAGCCCTTAGATACCAATCTTGCCTTATATTTCAAAGGTGAACCATCAGCAGCAAACTTAGTCTTGAAAATCCAATTACATTGAACTAGCTTCCTCCCTGGGGGAAGATCAACCAGCTCCCAAGTGTTGTTCTTCTGGAGCGAGCTGAATTCTTCTTTCATGGCTGTTTTCCATCTTGGATAATGTGTTGCATCTTCATATGTATGTGGGTCTGATTAAAACATCAGATAGCACTTCTCTGCAAACAAAGGGTCTTTCATGCATAGGGCACTCTCAAACTGAGATCTAATCCTCCTAGGGTCACTAGGATTTCCAGCTAGTTCTCCAGCTACATGAATGGTATTTGCTGCCCATTTTGGTCTTGTAGGACTGTCAGTATCTGCAATTAAATCATCATTATCAGACATATCAGAATCAGCAAACTCAGTTGTCTCTCCACTTACATTCAATGGTTTTGGTGGTGAAGAAGACTCTCCAACTTCAACTGCTACTAAAGGCTCTTCTTGGAACTGAACACTTTTTTCAATGAAGGATTTGTTTGTGCTCAAGTAGATCAGCTTGTACCCTTTTGAATCTTCAGAAAACCCAACAAATAGGCACTCTTGGCTTTGGGGCTGCAAATACTTTCTCTTTTTAGTTGGAATTCTAACCCAAGCCTTTGAGCCAAAAATCCTGAAATGGGTCACATCTTGCTTGTACCCACTCCAAGCTTCGAAAGAAGTCATACCATCAACTTGTTTATAAGGCACCCTATTCTGGATGTAGGATGCATAGTTTATAGCCTCAGCCCAAAAATTTGGTGGCAAAGTATTAGCCTCCATCATATAGGTTGCCATCTCCTTTAGTGATCTGTTCTTTCTCTCAGCAACACCATTTTTTTGTAGTGTGTAAGGGATCGAATGTTGCATTTGAATACCTACATATTTAAAATAGTGAATGAACTCAGACTTGACATACTCACCACCATTGTCGGATCTAAGGATCTTGAGTCTCCTCCCAGACTGGTTTTCAACCAAGGCTTTAAAGACTTTGAAGAGGTCAAAAACTTCAAACTTATGCTTTAGGAAGTAAACCCAACAATACCTGGAAAATTCATCTATGAAGGTCAATGCATATTTGTCTTGACTCATGGAAATATGAGGAAATGGACCAGCAACATCATTGTGGATCAACTCAAGAGGTGCAAAGGTTCTCTCATGACTAGCTCTCTCAAATTTGTGCTCTGAGTGTTTTCCTAGGATACAACCTTGACAGAATCCCTTGGAAAAATTAATCTTTGGTAACCCTATGACCATATATTTTTCACTCAAATCAAAAAGATACTTATAGTTAAGATGGCCAAATATTTCATGCCAAATATTGCTTGCCTCATTAGCATGAATCAGAAGAGCAGAGGGGTTTGAGTAGGGTAGAAAATGGGAAAACATGTATACCTTTGAAGTGTGATCAACAACACCTTTTGCAATGACTTTACCATTTGAGATCTCTGTGATCTCAACATCATAAAGGGAGAATATGAACTTCTTTGGAGACCCTGTGTGAATCATCTGATACACTGACAAGAGGTTAGAGGCAAGACCTAGAACATACAACACATTATTGAACTTACCATGGTCAAGATCAATCCTTCCTTTCCCCAAAATGTCAGTGAGAGAGTCATCTCCCAAAACTATTGGTGGACCTTTCGACATGTCAAGAGAGGTGAATGCCTCCTTGGTCAAAACCATATGTCTAGAAGCTCCAGAGTCTATGATGAAGCTAGGTGAGCTTGATGTGCCAGCAACCAAAGCATGTACTCTCTCTTTGTCCTCTGAATTTGATCATCCTTCCCTCTTCTTTGAGAAATCAGGAAGGGAGATGTTATTCTTCTCCAGTAGTTGGGTCAACATGTCAATTTGCTTCTTCATACAGGAGCTCTCAGGCTGATAGCCCTTACTGCAGTATGCACACTTGCTCATTTCTCCTTTGTTCTTCTTCTTCTGGAAGTTCTTCTTGGATCCTTGGGGCTCCTCTTGAGACTTTTTCTTGTCTCTCTTTTGCTCAGGTGGCTTCTTAGATTTCTTTTTTCCTTTTGAATCCACCCTTGAATCTCCAGCAACCAAATCTTGGTCTTTGGAAGGTTTGATGGTGCCCATCATCACCAATTTATCTTGTTCTTGTGTGAGGGATTCCATGAACTCTGCAAGCTTAGGCATCTTCCAGGCTCGAGCTGTCAACTTTTTGGCATGGAAGGTAGAAACAAACACTGAATAGTCAGGTCCGAGCTTCGAGAGTATGGCCAAAACTAGTTGCTCTTCCTTCTTTTCAATTCCATGATGTTTTAGCTGCAAAACAAGGGCTTTAAACTTGGAAAAATAGAGTTACAAGGATTCGAAGCTGTTGGGAATCAAAGAGATCAATTCATTCTCGATTTGATATCCTCTCATCTCATCTGTCTTACCAAAAATCTCTACAATATTCTCCCACACTTCATTAGGTGATGTCAATCCATCAAGATGGAAGAGTAGGTCTCTTGAAATGCTCAGCCACAAAATACCATAGGCCTCATCCCTCTTGTTGTGCCATTTTATTTTCTCTGTGGCTACATTGGGCTCTACCTCAGTTGCCATAGTCACCCTGTAAATACCTTTCTCTCTCAACATTTTCTCCATCTCATCTTTCCATTCAAAGAAATTAAATGGAGCCAAGATGATCTTCTGAGATTGATCCATAGCTCAGAAATTGTGCCCTTCAGTCAGCAGAATATGCTCCCAGTCAAGATGTTGAACCTGCAATAGCAATATGGAAGGAGAGAAAACAATCTACAAAGGCTCTGATACCATGTGGAAATTGAACCCCAAGTGATAGAACAATTACACTCACAAAATTGATAATCAAACATGTAAAATTACCAACAAAGGAGACTGAAATTGGAGCATAACACTAATCTGTATTGAATAAGTGTACAATAGACAACCTTATGAAGTTATAGGCTACTGCAATATATAATTTCATGAGAGATTTGAATGCATAAGGATGCCATTCGAAATAGTCAAAAATTAGGTTTACTAAACCTAGTCAAATCCCCCATAGGTGCATAAAGCAGTTTCCAAATCCACTTAGAGGCTCACGAATTGGAAAAGTCAAGTAGGAAAGCTAGTAAGGGATGGAAAGACTACTCATGCATGCTTTTATTAGGAAAAAAGGATGCAGGATGATGTGGGAAAAAAACAAGTCAACTACACCTAGTCGTGCTTTCCCTTTTGCCTTATTTCTAGATAAAACAGGCAGCTTTGAAAAAAAAGCAAATATGCACTTTGAAGAATCTGAAATAAAGCAGACATGCTAAATATGGTTTCCAGGAGGTCTCCCAAGCACTCCATGGCTCAGTTTTAGCAAGTTTGACTTCTGTGACATGTGGAAGACAACTTGCATAGAGTGGAATATAGGAAACTAGGAAAATAAGACAAAAATGAATTAATTAATGTTTAAGGTAGGTAATTATGGGTTGATTATTTTAATAGATTCATATACAATCATATGT